>JAOXJP010016651.1:0-17507 GCA_025762735.1 Platanus orientalis | reverse complement strand
CTTCCAATTCAACCTCGAAATGGTACCTACTAGAGAAGAAATTGAGGGGATGCACCCCCATGACAATGAAGGTATCAGGGTCTATGCCTATCGATGGAGGCAAATAACTTCAAACTTGAAGCATCTAATGTCGGAGGAAGATATAATCTCTACCTTCTTAAAGACCCTGGGCCCGACATACCAACTAATGCTTCTACTACCTCCACAGGAAATTTTGTTGAGGTTATTAACAAAGCCACCCATATTCAGTTAGCCATCAAGGCAGGCCTCGTTATAAAAGTAGCCATAGTTTTACCTAGTACAAGCCAAAAAGTCTCCAGAAAAGTCATAGTAACTCGCCTCGGGAGCAATGGTGTGTAGACCATTGAGATTCCCTAACTCGCTTAGAGCATGGTTACAATCATCAGCAAACTATAAATTTCCCAACCATGGCATGATTATCCCTTGATACGCTGTTAAAGCCACATCTAAGATTCATGTATATCCCATTTGAGGATAGGAAAAGAAGAAGATTCACCACACTAACTTACTCATACAAGTATGTCATGGACTATCTTGTGAGTAAGGGGCTCTTACAACTTTTGGAGCCAAGACCCCCTCCTCAACCATTATCCCTTAAATATGATGCCAATAAACACTGCCCC
The DNA here is from genome assembly GCA_025762735.1 of Platanus orientalis. Taxonomy (NCBI): domain Eukaryota; kingdom Viridiplantae; phylum Streptophyta; class Magnoliopsida; order Proteales; family Platanaceae; genus Platanus; species Platanus orientalis. The sequence goes on along the minus strand of JAOXJP010016651.1, from coordinate 16,863 downwards.
TCTCATCAAGCACTGGATCATACCATAGACCGGTGCTTTATCTTAAAGCATTATATCCAAGACCTCATAGAGGAGAGAAAAGTATCTTTTGGTCCCCCATCAAACAACCCACCCAACTCCAACATCCTCCAGAACCCACTTCTGTCACATCCACCATCTAAAGGGACCAATATGATAGAGGTGAGAATTCATAAATTTAACCCAACAAGTTTTATCACCAAAATTGGTGATGCTAAACCTATCATAATCCTTCCTGAAGAAAACCATGTGCTTTACCTAACCCCTATTGACCCCACGGACCTCACCATAAAGGAAATTCTAGCTCTATGGGAAACTCCAAAAGAAGAGCCCCTTTCACTACTTCCACCTAACAATAAACTAGAAGTCCCTATCATGGATGAGCCCTTAACCTGCTACTCCCCACATACCTAAACTTACTACATTCCTCCTCTACCCCTAGAACCATTTCCACCATCCTTATATACCTTTCTCCCACCTATGTCCTATCCACCACCATCTACAACCATCCCCTCCATTGTGAACATTCCCCTACCACCCACTGAGTTATATAAGTACAACAAGATCTCTTACCACTATGAGGAGGGGGTAGGTGAATCTCACCTAGGTCTATTAGCAAATGAGGTGGCAAACCTCATTAGTCTCATTACCCGTTTAGGTAGAATCACGAAATCGGCCATTACAAATCTGAGCTAGGATTTTTCCTAGGGAAGGGAAAAATAGAGTTAGGGCTAAAGAAGAAGAAAGAACAACAACAAAAAATTGAACAAGAATCAATAAAACCTAAAATGGCTAGAGAAGATGAGGAGAAAAAAGAAAATAAAGTTTTTGAAGCAGCAATCCGCAAGTCCCACTTGTTTTTAGTGGAATAGCTAGCCAAAACCTAAGCCAACATTTCTATCTTGGGACTCTTGGTTATGTTTGTTCCCCATAGGGATAAGTTCCTAAACATCTTCAAAAGAACCTTTGTAGATGCTTCTATAACTCCCGATAGACTGGAAAACATGGTTGGAAGAGTGGCAGTTCCTCAAGTGATCACTTTTGCCAAGGAAGATATCCTAGAAGGGGATGTGCACAAGAGGAGTTTGTATGTCTCCGCTTGCCATCAGGACATGTGCATTCCTTTAATCTTTGTGGACAACATTTGCACTGAACATATGCACCATGGCCACATTAGAATCACTTTCAATCCCTGTGCAAGGTCTCAGCCCCAATTTATGTGACATCAAGGCCTTTGACAACATGGTGAGACAAGGCCAAGGCGAGATTGACATATCCCTCATCATGGAAGGGAGAATGTTCAATTTTCACTTCCAAGTGCTCGACATTCTCTCATCATTCACTATGTTGCCAGGGAGGCCCTGGATTCACTAAGCTGAAGCTATATCCTTTTCCCTTCATCAAAAAGCTAAATTCATCATAGGAGATGTGGTGGTAACGTTACTAGTAGACCGGGATGTCCTTACCATAGCCGGTCAAAGGGTGTTGCAGGTATAAAATATCCAGACACCAAAGACCTACACATCTTATCAATTTGAGATGGTTTGTACCAAAGAAGAGGCAACAGAATAGAAGAAAAAAGCCAATATCCTTCTCCCAAAATTCAGAATGTGGCTAATATGAAGTTTAACCCTAACAAGGGGTTGGGAAAGTACCTTTAAGGCAGAAACGAACTAGTAGAGGTAGTCCAAAAACATTCTCGAACTGACCTCGGTTTTAAACCAGAGCTAAAACATTGGGACAAGAAGCAAAAAAGGGTCAGTTTCAAAGTCCTTAAGAAAACCACCATGATTCCTGAATATCTGGATGACCTTAAACCCGAGGAAGCCCAGAACCTCATTCCCCCATGGACCTCACCAGAAGTTCGCCTAGAAAATTCATGTGACACAACTCCTTTGCTAATCCCTCCTCCTGAGAATTTCAAGTCACCAATCAACCAAGACCAAGTCAATATAGTCTTTCCACCTCCACTACATTCAAGGGCGTATCAGCACATTCCTTCTTTCAGCAATTTACCATTTTCCCCTAAGATTGGTGAGAGTTCTACTCCTGCCACCTCAAAAAATAAGGAAGACAATGTGGTCTCTCTAAGTCTGCTCTCCTTGTTGTGTGACATCAGGGAGGCACTTCAACTAATGATTTCCAACGGATTTGGATTTAAATGAGATCGACCTCACACAAGTCAATCAACAAGAAGATGAAATCCTGACCAACACCAAAGAGTAACTCAGGCTCATAGAAGAAGACCCACGCTTGGACCAGGTTGGTTGTTGAAGGTCAATGACATGGCATGCAATCATTACTATTTTTGTATTCTATTTTAGTTTTTTCTTTTCACCTTCTAATAAGAACTATGTATGCCTTGATCCCTACCGACTCAAATGTCAAAGCATTCGACCAATGCAAATGTAAGGGGCACGTAGACAACCTAAGACATAACTTCTGATCCAGTCACCTTTCAAAAAATATTTGTTTTCTCTTTTGTTCATTACCCTTCTAAGTAAGAACTACATGTGCCTTGATCTTGGCAGACCAAAGTTTTTTTTAGCATATGCAAGAAAAGTCAAGTATGTAGGCAGCCTGAGAAAAAACTTCAGGCTCAACTAATTTTCAAAAATATATATATGTGTGTAAAAAATAAAAATAAACAAAATTTCCATCCCTAAAGATCAAGAACTACATATAACTTGAACCTGACTGACCACTCTTTCTCACATTTAACCAATGCAAAATATGTCGGGTATGTAGGCATCTTAGAAACAATTTCAAGATTAGCTGCTTTCATTTTGGGGGTGATAACACCCCTTTTCATTTATATTCTAGTAAATTCTTTCTTCTAAAAAACCACTCAGGAAGAGTACAATTGCGATGATGAGGAATTAATGCCATGAGAAGTCATTGACGCTTTTGAACATCAAGAGAATAGAAATCTTCCCATAGTAGACGACCTTCAAGAAATAAATCTTGGGTCTAAAACCCCTCCCAAAATGATAAAAATCACAACCCCCAGTACTTTAGAACTGAGACATGCTCTTATATGTTTACTCCGAGAATTCATTGACATTTTTGCATGGACCTATGAGTACATGCCCAGTTTTGATACAGACCTCATTGTTCACAAACTTCCCACTGATCCAACTGTACGCCCCATCAAGCAAAAACCTAGATGTCTTCGACCTCAATGGTCACTTAAACTCAAAGAAGAAATCCAAAAACAACTTGATACAGGTTTTCTACTTTCCGTTTCATACCCCCAATGGCTAGCAAACATTGTCCTCATCCCCAAGAAGGATAGAAAGGTCCTTATGTGTATTGATTACAGAGACCTAAGCAAAGCTAGTCCAAAAGACAATTTTTCTTTGCCTCACATTGATGTTTTGATAGACAGTACTACTGGTCACAAGATGCTGTCCTTCATGGATGGTTACTCTCAGTACAATCAAGTTAAAATGATAGTTGAGGACAGAGGAAAGATGACATTCACCACTCCTTGGGGTATTTTCTGCTACAAGGTCATGCCTTTTAGCCTCAAGAATGTTAGGGCAACGTATCAAAGAACCATGACTACCCTCTTCCATGACATGATACATAAAGAAATGAAGGTTTATGTTGATGACATGATCGTCAAATCCCATCATCGCTAAGATCATCTGGGGCACCTAAAGAAGTTATTTGTCAGGCTAAGATAGTTCAAGTTGAGGTTAAACCTGAGCAAATGCATTTTTGGGGCTTCACAAGGGAAATTTCTAGGTTCATCATCAGTCAGAGAGGTTTCATCATCAGTCAGAGAGGTATATAAATCAATCCGGCCAAGCTAAGGCCATCATTAAATTGCTAGCCCCACACACTGAAAAGGAGATGCACAGCTTTTTGGGTTATATTCAATATATCAGTAGGTTCATTGCTCAGTTGACCCCCATCTGTGAGCCTATTTTCAAGCTTCTTAGGAAGAATTCTCTTATTAAATGGAACAGTGATTGCTAGTTTGCATTTGGAAAAATCAAGAACTATCTGTTGAGCCCACCAGTGCTTGTCTCTCCAAAACTAGACTGTCCATTGATTTTATATCTCATAGTACATAACAACTCTATGGGTTGTGTCCTGGGACAGCACGATAAATTAGGGAAGAAGGAGCAAGTTGTCTACACTTGAGCAAGTGATTCATTGATTATGAAACCAGATATACCCCTCTTAAGAAAACCTGTCTTGCTTTGGTATACACAACGAAGAGATTGTGGTATTACTTCCTATTATACAAAGTTTTCCTAATTTCCTGAATGGATCCCATTAAATCCCTTTTTAAGAAACCAGCCACAACAGGATGGATGGCCCGATGGCTCATGATTCTATCCAAATTTGACATATCTTTCATTACACAAAAAGTAATCAAAGGACAAGCCATTGCAGACTTCCTACCTGATGACCCAGTTGATGAACCCCTATCATCCAGTCTTGATTTTCCAGATGAGAAAATATTGTATATTAAGGTAGATCAAACCAAGCTAATATGATGGAAGATGTGTTTTGACGGAGCTGTTGATTAGAGAGGAAACGGTGTTGGAGCATTACTCGTATCTCCTACAAATGCCCTCATTCCTATTGCCATTTGTCTATGCTATCCATGTACCAACAATATTGCAGAATATGAAGCTTGCATTATTAGCCAAAAAGTTGTTATTGATTTAGGCATCACAGAGCTTGAAGTCTTCGACAACTTGGCCCTAGTCATTTTCCAAACCATAGGAGAATAGTTTATTAGAGACAGAAAATTCTTAGATTATCATGATTGCCTTTAGGCTTTGTCCAGCAATTTTAAGTATCTAAGCTTCAGTTTGGTGGCCCAGAATAGAAATCAGTTTGCAGATGCCTTAGCCACACTTGCTTTTATGATTGACATGTCTCACGACTCCTTGATGAGACCCATTGAAATTAAACAGAGATAAAAGCTGGCCCATTACCTCCAGATTATAGCAGTAGATCTAAATAGAGAGCCTTGGTTTTTTGATATCAAGAAGTACTTTGAATATCAGACATTCCCTTTTATGGCCTCCAGAAATGATCAACATACTTTACAAATATTGGCCACACACTTTGTCTTGCACGGAGGTTCTTCATACAAGAAACCCCCACATCATGTCTTGCTAATGTGCATAGATGGGTCTAAAGCATTAACCATTATTGAAGATATCCATGGTGGAGAATGTGATCCGCACATGAATGGGCTCATGTTAGCCAAGAAGATTCTTTGTTTGGGTTATTATTGGTCAAATATGGAAGCCGATTGTTGTAATCATGTGAAAAATTGTCACACTTGCCAGTCTTATGCCAATCTTATCAAGGCATTGTCTTCAGAGTTACATAATCTAACTATACCTTGGCCATTCTCCATGTCGGGGATTGATGTAGTGGGGCCTATACCTCGAAAGGTAGCTAACGGACATCAGTACATCATAGTGGCTATCGACTACTTCACAAAATGGGTGGAAGCCACATCCTTGCCTATAGTCACAATGAAGAACACAACAAGGTTTATAAGTAAGGACATCATCTACTGGTATGGTGTTCCTCGCAAGATCATCATGGCCAATGCTATAAATTTTGTAGGGAAAGATCTTAAGCTACTTTGCTAAAAATTTAAGATCCAACACCATCGGTCATCTCCTTATAGACCTCAGATGAATGGGGTCATGGAAGCAGCTAATAAGAATCTTAAGAAAATTCTCTAAAAGATGACTTCAAACAATTCCAATTGGCATAAAAAAACTGCCATATGCATTGTTGGCTTATCGGACATCTATCCGCACTTCCACTGGTGCTACTCCATATTCTATGGTCTACGGAATGGAAGCCATCTAGCCTATTGAAGTAGAAATTCCCAGTCTTAGAATCTAGGCTGAAGCACAAGTTCTAGAATTAGAATGGGCACAAACTCAACATGATCAATTAAACCTCATTGATGGAAAGAGACTGCAAGCAATCAGTAATGGGCAGGCCTATTAAAGGCGTATGGAAACTACTTTCAATAAAAGCGTTAGACCCAAAGATGTAGAAGAAGGCAACCATGTTCTAAAAAAGGTCCTCCCACATGAACAAGCACCACGAGGACAACCCTGACCAAATTATGAAGGGCATTTCATTGTCAAACAAAAATTATGTGGTGGTGCTTTACTATTAGGAAACATGGATGGGGAGGATTTCCCCAGATTTATCAACTTAGATCAAGTGAAGAGATATTTCACCTGATTTATGTAATCTGACATAATTTGACTAATTTATGCTGAGACATCTATTCTCATGTTAAACTCCCCTCAAATTGTTTCATTCCTAAAAATTATTCTTGTTCGAATAAAAGAATGGTTCAAAACAAAAAAGAGAAAGAAAAAGAAAAAAGGAAGGGAAAAGAGAACAAAAAAAAACCATTATTCTCTACAATGTACAGAGATTTTTTACAAATAAGAAATTTTATAAAGAACCATGATTTTCTTCCAGCATGGTATAATCTTCCTTTTGGAAAGGAAAATTTCCCGGTCTCATTCAATGAACAAGAGATTTTGTAGAAAACCATAATCTTCTTCTAGACATGGTATTCATATACAAAACAATAATCTTCTTTTCAAAAACATCAAAATTTTGTATCGAACCATGATCTTGTTCAATAAACATGCAAACCTCGCAGGGAGACCCCAAAATATCCCTTTAGAATTGTGCCTTGCAAAATTATTCAAGTCCCTCAACATTTTAAAATGTTTTGAGCATGAGTTAAAGTATAGAAATCAAAAATATAATCAGATTTTGACAAAGTATAAATCACCCCGTCCATATATCCTAGACCCAGACCTGTTTGTATAAATAGGGGCAAAAAAGGGATCAAAAAGAAGAAGAACAAAAATTCAAATCTTAGAGCGAAAACCAGCAATGGCGTTCTAACCCAGGCTTGTTAGTATTCCAACTAGTAGGAGCAATAAAGTTCAAATTTGAGTGAAAACCAGAAATGGCATTCTAAGTTACCCATCTTTCAACATCCAAATACAACAAAGGTAAAGGGAAATTTGTCGTATTTTTCCCAAGTTCACTTCAAATCCTCATCATTCATAAAAGAACCTTTCTTCATAGCATATGCAAATAATACTCAATTCATTTTCGGATTAAACATAAAAGACATTACCCCTGTTTATAAGTCCTCAAGGACTTTTGATCAAACCATTCATGGGATTTCAGAATGAAGATCCCTCATATGCATACAGTAAGCATGAATAGCTCAAATGTTACAGTTCAAATCATCAATCGACTAATTTGGTCATGCTCTACCAACAAAGTATCAAGATTTGTGCCTTCTTTAAAACTTCTTAGGATAACCTAGTCCGAATATTCATAACCATAGGTATCATGCAAACCAATTCAATCAATGGCCATTTTTGAGGGTCACACAAAAAAATAGCAAAAAAAGAGGGACCATTTTGAAGGCTACATTCAAAATAGTCTTTGAGGCCATTTTGAAGGCCGCTTTCAAACAAACCATCTGGCCATTTTGAAGGCTGCTTGCAATCAAACCATCAAACCATTTTGAAGGTTGCATTCAAAATAGTCTTTGAGGCCATTTTGAAGGCCACTTTCAAAAAAATCATCAAACAATTTTGAAGGCCACTTTAAAAAATCCATTGAGCCATTTTGAAGGTCATCCAAAATAAATCATAAGGCCCTTTTTTAAGGCTGCTTCCAAAACAAGTCATGAGGCCATTTTGAAGGCCATAAATCATGATCATTTGACCATTTTTAAGGTCACGTTCAAATTAAAAACAAAAAAGACAACAAAATAAACAAAAAAATTAGTTTGGTCATCTTGAAGGCCACATTCTAAGCAAATTATGGTTGACCCAGGCCACCAAAAACAACTTTCAGGCCAATCCAGGCAATAAAAAAATCCTTGGGCCAATCCACACCACAAAAAATTATTCTCAAAACTCAAATCAAACTGTTAGGCCAATCTAGGCCACAAAGTCTTTGGGTGGACATACTAGCCATTGTCAAAATCTATAAATTGACGTTGCTCTTCGGGCATTAACAATATCACATCATACCATTACCTATCTATTATCCATGTTGTAATCCCTCAAAGGTAATCATGACATAATATTTAGCATCGATCTTTCGGGATCACCATAACTTTTGGAGCAATCTTTTCTCCTAATTAAAGCCCTGTTAGCTTCTCAGGTTCAGTAACCTCATGTCAAGGTGATGTTATAGAAAGGTAAATTGACGTTGCTCTTCAAGCTTGAGCAATGTCATATCATACCATAGCCTATCTATTATCCATGATGTAATCCCTCAAAGGTAATCATGACATTATTTAGGATTGATCTTTCGGGATCACCACAGCTTTTGGAGTAATCTTAAAAAACTTTTCTCCCAATTGAAGCCTTGTCAACTACTTGGGTAAATTGACATTGCTCTTCGAATGTGAGCAATAGCACATCATACCATAGTCTCTTTATTATCCATGATGTAATCCCTTAGAGTTAATCATGACGTAATGTCTAGCACCAATCTTTTGGGATCACCATAGCTTTTAGAGCAAGCTTAATATTCTTTTCTCCCAATTAAAGCCTTGTTTGCCCATTCAAGTTCACTAACATCATGTATGTATTGATGTTATAAGAAAGACAATCTTTCTAACATTCTAGTTGTTCATGTGTAGTCAAGTGTCAGAACATCACACCATAGCCTATCTACTGTCCATGATATAATCCCTCAAAGGTATTCATGACATAATATTTTGCACTAATCTTTTGGGATCACCACAACCTTCGGAGCAAGCTTAAAAATTTCTCCCAATAAGCCCTAATCATGCCAATTAGGTTTGGTAACTTCACGTCAGTTATGATTTTACAAGAAGGGAAGTCAGCATCATCTCTTCGGGTGTGAGCAATGTCATCCATCTCATAGCTTATTTATTTCTTATATGATGTAAACCCTTAGAGGAATTCATGCAAGAAACACATAGCATTAATTTTTTTGAATCTCCATGGCTTTAGGAGAAAGCCTAAAAAACTCCTGTCTGAACCCTGTTCATCCCTCTATTTACAATATGTCACGTCGGGACATTACAAGGAATGGTAGAAATTGTGATATTTTTCGATCAGACAATCTAGTAATACAATTCGTTTCCTAAGTCAGTGTAATTTTCAAGTCTGGTAGTACAAGCTCTTACGTTCACCTAAGATTAGAAAATTGCCCTCACAACACCTAGTTAATCCAGACCATCTACAACTTTCTAGAGATAGCATAACAACATCTCCCATAGAGTCCCATCTAAGGCCATGTTGATGCAATAGGGGGCATTCCAGTTTATCCTGTTCTAGGTTGAACCAAGTGATGACCACTCTATTAGCCTACTATCTACTGCATGACTCGCTAAGGTCACCCTATAGTGCTGCTTGACACAACACAAGTGGTTCCACAAATTCAATGCCTAAGACTAGCAATACTTTAAACCACGATTTCAACATCATATAAGGTTTAAACAACTATTGTCTACCACGGTCAGCTTCGACCCCCACAGCTTCTCAGAGAGAGTGTGACAACATCTCCTGATTGTGTTGTCGATCAAACCGTCACCACTTCAATAGCCTAACCTATTTAGAATAGGCTACCCCGTGACATGGCTTATATTTTGACATAAGCGCTCATCGCATTCCTTCCAAATGTTGTCTGATATGCCTATTGCTATAGCGACTAGGATGTCATTACCTGGGCAAGGCACAACAACTAATCTTGCAGGATCTCACCCTAGCTTCGAGGAAGGAGTCATTATAAAATTTCCTCTAATTGGTCTCAAAAATTATAGTGTAGTTCATGGAGAAGGACACCATTACAGATTCGATTCATAGTCTATATAGTCCATTAATTTATGATGTAAACCCTCAGAGGAATTCATAAATAACATATAGCATTAACCCTTAAAGGTCCCATGGTTTTTTAAAGAAAGTTACCCAAAATCTCTCATTGAGTCCTCTAGTTTGTAAGCTTTGTCTAGAATAAGGGCAAAGAATACAAAACTGTGATGTTGTTTGCTTTGGACGATGACAACATTATAGATCAATCCATAGCAGACATACCTCGTCAATTTATGATGTAAAGCCTCAGAGGAATTCATAAATGGTATATAGCACTAATCCGTAAAGGTTTCATAGCTTTTCTATAGAGTGCTTCCCAAAATCTCTTTGTGAGTCTCTTCATTTGTAACTTTTGTCCAAAATAGGGCCAAGAGATACTGTCCATTCCATAATTTATGTGAGATATGGTGCTTGCAACCTTTGTCCATAACAGGAACAAATGATGCAATCAACTCCATAAACTATGAGAATCTTGTTCATTGTAACTATTGTCCAAATCAAGGACAAAAAGTTACAATTTGCACTAAAACTTATGAGAATTCTATAAAAAATCTTTGTCCAAGATAGGGGAAAATGATACAATTGTCTCATAAGATTATGTATCACGATCGATACATAAACAAAAATCATGACTCTTAGCAAAAGAAATCTAGCAAATCCTTCATACACATTTCAACTAATAATCATTGGTAAAAGTCATTAAGAAAAGAAAATTTTTATTAATGGTCAAGAAACCAACATACAAAAAATAAATAAAGCCAAAAATAGACAAATGTTAAGATCATCATATAGGTTTACATGAATTTACAACTTTTGCATGATCAAATTTCTGTGATGTTTTTCGCAAGGGTTTTAACCAATTGCACCCTATGTCGATGACTTACATGTCTCCTGACGTAGTGCATATGCTAATAGTAACACCACTAGGGGTAGAGGAAGAACCAGTAGCTTAAGTATAACTCATGGATAAACCTTATCTTTCAAAAATATTGACAATCTTTCTATCAACTAAAACTCAATTTCAAAATTTGACAAAAATATGATTCATTTCAAAAGACTTGTAAAAAGCTGATTGAATGTATTCTCTATCTAAGAAGGCATTTCAAAAGACAAAATGTTTACAAAAACCCTCAACCCAGAAGGTTGAAACCAATTTTAGCCCTTCAGTTTTACTGATCAAAACAAATCTAGATTTGTAAAACAACCAACCTAATATCCATAAGTTATACAAAAGTGAAAGTACTATCTCAGCCAAGCCAAAATTTAGGCGCTTCTTTCATTTGCTATGTATGGCTTTGCCACACATACCAAAGGGGGGCATTTGTCAACACCCAAATTTTGACTCGAGTCAATTAATGGAATAAGATGGGTTCATTACAACATGGGATAGTACTAAGGTCTAGAGACCCCTCAACTTTAGATAATCAGACATTCTCAATGGATACTCTGGTCGCAAGCACAATAATGATGTCTAAACTCTACCCAAAGATTAGCTAGGCTAAACCCTAATTTCCCCCCAAAAGGCACTGTAGGACTCCAAGGGTCCAAGTTTTGATCCATTAGCTCTATTTCATCTTGAATTTGCCAACCTTCATAAGCCTTCCCACATTGAAGCATCAAAAGGTTGACAAATTACCACTTTACCCCTACACCTTTAAAAATCTTATCTATAGTCTATTTGGACTTAGTTTTTCCAAGATCCCCTGACCTTCATAGGCCTTCCCACATTTAAGCATCAGAAGGCTAAAAAATTACCATTTTACCCCTACATCATTAAAATCTCAACTATAGTCTATTTGGACTTAGTTTCCCCAAGATCCCCCTGCCTTCATAAGCCTTCCCACATTAAAGCATTCTGAATCAGCCAACCTTTATAAGCCTTCCCACATTGAAGCATTAAAGGGCTGACAAATTACCATTTCACCCGTACACCTTTAAAAATCTCTACTTCAGTATATTGGACCCATTTTCTCTAGGACTCCTAGCTTTCATAAGCCTTCCCACATTAAAGCATAAAAGGTTGGGAAAATTACCATTTTACCCCTATATCTCCAAAATCTATCATTTCTCTCAAAATTAGATCCTCGATAAACCCTAGACATTACCCCTGTCATCCAAATGGCTCCAAGTCAAGTCCTATACGCTCCCATCCTAATTATATTTAAAGCTACCTCAAGAACCAAGATATCCAAAGACCCAAAAACCCCAAAGTCTCAATATTTTTCCAAACCCTTAAAAGACAATTTTGGCTATACTTAACCTTCTACAAGTCCCCAAAAGACCTCTAGACAACCAAATTTAGACCAATCAGAGGCTAATTCTCAGTTTTTCTGAGACTTCAAGGGTAGCCATCAAGATCAAGTATTGCCAAGGCCATTGTACATCAATTTCTCCAATTTCTCAAGAACAAGCCCAATCATTTTATAGCAAGTGATGGACCTTTGGTAAACCTCCAAAAGTTTATCACATATAAAAAACTAAGCTAATCAGTGGCCCCATCTTGACAAGCCCAAGATCTCTCAAGAAAACCCACATCAGGACTTCCAAGAAACTCAGTATGCCCTGATCACCCTATTCTTTCTAAAATCACAACAAAACCATTTTTTACAGCGTTGGACACTCGATAAACCTACCAAAAATTCATCGGGAATAAGATTGTCCGCATGTTAGGGCCTGTAAACTCATAGTTTTGAGACCCAAAAGTGTCATGATGCCCAATGTTTCCATCTAAGACCCAAGAAAAATTCATCTTAATTCCATAGGAAGTTTATTCCGGGATAAATTAGGGTTTTGTACATAGATTTTGACTTGGATATTGGTTTCGTGAATAGTCAAAGCCTGTGTCTTACAAATTTTGATGGCCATATTTCATATCAAGATTTCAAAAGTCAGTTTCACCATTTTTTCCTTTCTACACTGATACAAATTATTTTGGGGTTGTTCAAAGTCAGTTTTAACCTACTTACCCATCATCGAATCCAATTCTAACAGTTGCTTTGCGACCAGTACATTCAGGAGATGTAAAAAACCTCGAATGGAGCTATAGCGCCTAGAAAGTACACCCAAATAGTAAATGAGCAAAACTTAGAAAGCCGTTGATATTTTCAAGGAAAAGTAATCATTATTTTTTAAAAAGCACCCTTTTCCCTAAAATACCCTTAAAGTACTTGAGATCTAAGCCCCATATTTGGAATATTCCAAATAAGGGGCTAGGATCTCAAGGCCTATAGCCCTAGCCTATACAACCATGCCCACCTCCTCACCTACACCACTCATTCCCACACCCCCTCACCACCACTCATTTTTCACCCTCCCCTACACCACTCATTTCTTGCCCACTCCCAACACCACCCATTCCCCCCACCTCCTCACTTTAGCCACATAATCCTGGCTAAGACCCCTCCACATTGCCCTCCTCACAACCGCATGTGGTGATGAGGCCTACTTCCCATGTCACCCGTCACACCCACCCTATGGCCCCCCATTTCTTGGTCCGCACCTATAAACCTCTTTGATTCGTCCAAGAGGGAGGAGAAAACCCTAAGGAAAGAAAAACCCCAAAGAAAGAAAGAGAGAAAAAGGAAAGAGAGAAAAGAAAGGGAAGAGAGAAAGAAAGAGAAGGAAGAGAAAGGGAAAGGAAGGGAAGAAAAGCCACACGGCTAGGTTGCCCCAAAATTTTATTTCTTAGGCTTCCCCATATTGGAAGGGACTTATCAATGAGCTTAGTCAAGCAACCCCCTAGTAGGACATAGGGGAGGCAAGCTTGTCTCCCCTCATTTTCCCTTTTTTTAGAATATTTTTGGTGTGAAATCCTTAACTCCTCCAACTAAAGGAGTTAAGTGTTGATTTTTTGGATGTGAGTCACTGTCATATTGACCCATATGTCCACCGAATTTGAGCATAGGGAGAGTCCATTTGACCCATGAAGTGGACCCCACTGGCCCACTGTCCAAGTGTGTTTTACACAACTAAGATTGAGCAGTGGGTGATGCATGAATTTATTCTCTTAACCTATTTGTGATTTTCATAAGATTATTTTTTTATTCATTCGTTAACTGATTTAGACAACTAAATAATTTTTGTAAACATTTTCTTTATAGTTTCATAATTTTACTACAATTTAGTTCTAATTAATTTTACTGTTGTTTTCATTTTGCATTTCTCTTGTCATCATTCTTGTTTATGTAATAACTTTTTATAGATTTAGTGTTTTGCTCTCAATTTTGTGCACTATTTTCATAATATGTTATATTTATTCTCTGTCAAATTTGGACTCAATCCCATGGGTGTAGCCCCTGGAATGGGTCCCATAACACATTGATTTTTCAAGGTATAGTGCTATTTTTCACTTAACCCATCCCTTTAAAAAAAATCAAAACAAGCTTTGCCCTTGTTCAAATTGTCTAGGATTTCTCAGGGGACTCTCAGGGATAGTTCCCTACTCCCCTAAAAAATCCCAAACACATGGGACCCCATTTAGTGGCTTAAAAACCAAGAAAATAGATTGTTGGTTTTTAAGATAGAATCAGTATGCCTAAACTTTCACCACCATGAAAGATTAGGCGTACCAAAATTTCAGGCGTATAACCTAAGATCAAGCGTACTAACTTGAATGGCCTATTTTGGTATTCCTCTATGTCCAATCACTACTAAGGGTGGGTACACCCTCAAAAGGCCTCTGAGAAGAACCCCAAATCCCTGAACTTCTTGAAGCAACAAAAAAATCTATTAGAACCAGTATGCCTGAACTTTCACTACTGTGAAAGATCAAGTGTATAGCTTGAGATAAGGTGTTCTAAACTGAGTGGCTCCATTCTGATATCCCCATGTGTCCAGTGACACATAAGGGTTGATGTACCCTTAAAAATTCAAAAAAAAAAAAAAAAAAACTTCAAGCCCCTAGATTTACCAAGACAGTAGAGTGGCGCCCATTTGAGTCAGTACACTTAAACGTTCATTTCTATGAAGGATCAGGCGTACACAATGTCCAGGCATATGTTATGAGATCATGCATACCCTCCTAAACATTTCTACCCTTATGCTCCTAAACGTTTAAAAGCCTATGAAAGGCTTATAGAGCCTCTTAAATACCTCAGGAAATAACTCCAAAACTCAGTATCCATTAGAGTAGTTAATGGGGTTCATCTGGGCCAATACACCTGAATTTTTACTTTTGTGAAAGTTTAGGCGTACCTAAAGATCACATGTACTGAGTGCAAATTTAGGTGTACTAACAGAAAATGACCAAAATCTAATTAAAAAATAAAAATTTATGTTTAATATCATTAAGGTATTGTTAGGTAAGAGGAGTCACCCTAAAAAAGTGGATAATTGGGGTGCCAAACACCTTCCCCAATTACAATCAAACAACTTACATTGAATCTCTGAAAAGACCCAGACTAGTCTAAGAACCATCTTAGGCCTATGGGCCTAACCCGGGATGATAAGCCCAAAACCCTCCAACTCCATCTGTAAACCTTAGAGGTAGTGGTGACTCTAAACATGAGACCAATGGCATTTGGCGTGTTAGGCTTTGCATCCCGCGGAAGTGGGTGCGAAGATCCCTCGGTCTTTCCACAACACCAACACTAACCTTACAATATTTAAGGCTATCACACAATCACTAATTAGCTGCCTTAGTACATTATGCCTTAAACAATATGTTTGTTTGTTTTTTTTTTTTCTGTTATAGGTTTTATTTTCAATTCTAGCAATTGCAGTTGTACTATCACAAAATGTAGTGAAACAAGTGGAACTGGTTTGGGCCATATGAGCACGTTAACCAAGAGGTTCCGAAGCCATTCACCTTCAACTCCAACCTTCTCTAAGGCTATAAACTCAGTTTTCATAGTGGAGTGAGTTCTACATATCCTCTTGGAAGACTTCCAAGAAACTACACCTCCACCTAATGTGAAACGTAATCCAGTTTGCATCACTGTACCCTTAAAGTACAGAGGGATATCCACTGAGATGTATTCCTAAATAATTTGTTCCTCTTGTGTATTCCAACACTCTAATTGAATTTGTCCAATGTTTGGAACTTAGGAGATGTGTGTATTTGCTTAATTTACTCACAACATAAGCAATATTTTGCCTTGTACAATTCATTATATACATTATAGTTCCTATAATACTAGCATATTCTTTATGTTAAACACTAACACCTCTATTCTTTATTAATCTAGCATGTGGGTCAAATGGTGTTTTCATTGGTTTACTAATTTCATGCCCATTTTTTAAAAATTTTATCAACGTAATGAGACTAGGTTAATGTGATCCCATCTACATTTTTAAATATTTTTATAGCTAAAATTATAAAATCTTATCCCATATCTTTCATGTCAAACTTTGAAGACAAAATTTTTTGGTGGATTTTAGTATGTCTAGGTTGGTGCCAATGATAAGCATATCATCTTCATAAAGACATATAAATACACCAACCCCTTTATCACATTTTCTGTAGGCACACTGTTTAGGAGCTTGTTTTAAACCATGAAGAAATTTAATTAATTTATTTTCTTTTTGTTCTTTTCCTAGAACTATATAGCCTTCTAGTTGTTCTATGTAATTTTTTCTTCTAAATATCCATTCAAGAAGGTTGTTTTAAAATCCATTTGATGGATGACTAATTTATAAATTAAAGATATAGCTATTAATGTTCTAATAGTGATTATTCTAGTTAAAGGTGAGAAAGTGTTGAAGTAATCAATACATTTCTCTTGTTTGTATCTTTAGGCAACTAAGCTTGCCTTAAACTTGTTTATTGTTCCATCTATTTTTGGTTTTTCCTAAAAAAAAAAAACCTTTTACATCCTATTGATGTGGTTTTAAGGGGTAGATCAACTAATACCCAGGTGTGATTTTGTAGAATTGAGTCTTGTTCATTTTGTATGGCTTCTCTCCAAAATGATGCATTTGGAGATGTCACTGCCTCATTGTATGTTTTATGATC
>JAOXJP010016640.1:0-17508 GCA_025762735.1 Platanus orientalis | reverse complement strand
AAACATAATTTTTTAATTTTTTTGATTTTTTGGAACTAAAAATTGTTATAATGCATTCTTTGAAAGGTTCCCAAATGGACCCTCATTTTTTTTTTTTTTTTTTTTTTGTCTTTTTATGTTACTACTTTTTAAGAGATATGCTTTCAAGACTTTGTATTTCACAATGGGGATTAACTTTGTTTGTTTTTCCTTTCTCTGTGCATCTCACTCAGCTCCGCTTGTAATTACATCTTCATCAAAACAATCTTTACTGTACTTATCAAAATAAATAAATAAATCAAATGAAGATGCTGGGCATGCCAACCATGCACAGTGAGCTCAAAAGGACGCAGTAGTCAGAACAACCAACATCACATGTTATTTATTTTCCATGAGAACAGGATGCATATGTAGGAAGATGAACATTTCAATTAAGGAGAGGCATCGACTCAGCAACTATGTACATCATGTTTTGGTGAATGAACTAGCAGTTTGAAATGAAACACTTGATGTATTTATACAAGTAATTCATATGCCTACAAGGGGTTTTTGATGCATTTCTATATTTCTCCACATCTTGTCATATCCAAAGGATATCCTCCCACATTATTCAGATTCTCTACAAATCTATCCTACAGTCAAAGGCCATATTAGCTGGTTATTTAAGGAACTAAAATATATAAAATAACCCTGTCCTTGATTAGAGAAAAAGTATAAATTTTACATGTTGAAAATTCCTTGTCAAAAAAAAAATCACTAGTAGATAGAGATATAATGAGAATCAAAACTATGCGGCGAATATATTCAACAACAAAAAAACCATAGGGAAATACATTAAAAATCAAGGGCATACATGCAAAACCTGAACCAATAAATATGTACTCATCATTAAATAGAGACAGATTAGTCTTAAAGATTTTTTTTCTTTCTTTTTCTGTATTCAATGATAACCCAAAGGATTCTCAAGAAAAAGATATTCCATTACTCATGACTATTAACTTCTGCAATTTGTAAATAAAAATTATAATAGAAGCACAAACATAAAACTGTCTCAACTATAACAAAATACTCATGACACACTGGAATACTGGATACTTCAAGACACCTTATACGTCCCATCAACCCCTCACACTAAACAACCATTTGATAATGTACAGTTCCAAGACAGCAGCAGCACTACATCAGTAATATAGATGAACCAGATAATTAGCTTAAAACGTCATCTGTAGCAAACATAATTGCACCAGAGACCATAACTACATTGCTGAATAGAAGCAAATTTGAAATGGAAAATCAGATACATTTTTATAAGTAACAAATGAGTTTCAAAAATAAAAGATAATACAATTTTAGAAAAGAGGGCTATTTATCAACAAAAAAAAAAAAAAAATTATTACGTACACCATGCCAATGAATCCACTAATTAATTGACATTTCTTAACATACAAGTGAGTCCTTGTGTGGTCTAAGAACTTTGCCAACATCAACAGACAAGTTCTTTTCATTTTTTACCTAACAGTGTACTTTTCCATGTAAAGGGCGGCTTGGCCCAACGGTAAGGCTTACCGTTAGCGTCCCTGGTGGCACAGGTTCAAGTCACAGAAATAGCCTCTCCAGAAATGGGGGTAAGGCTGCGTACAACTTGCCCTCCTCAGACCCCGCGTTAGCGGGAGCCTCGTGCACTGGGCCGCCCTTTTTTAGTGTACTTTTCCATGTCACATTCCACAATAAAATAACCCAAGAAATAGTAATTTGAGGGAAGATTGAACATAAGATCACTAAAAAATGGCTAAAATGCAAGATAGAATTATAGAATAGCTCAAGAAGCTAAGCAATTATCCATGTGTAGGAAAAGAATATAAACAAGGTAAACTAATTAAGTTAAATTTTCCATGAAACCCAATTTTTTGTAATAACAACTGGCTTTGACATCTACAGCACTTGCAACCCACAATCAGGCTTATTAAATAACCTAGGCACGCTGACTAAATATACAATGAGTATTTTCTCCTAGATAGCTAGTAGAACCTAGGGAGAAAGATGAGAGTCAAATTTTTCAATACATCTTGATTTCAAGAGAAGAAAAAAAATGAGAGAGAGAGAGAGACAGAGAGACATGAAAATAAGCAGAAATATTAGTCACCTGCTCCTTGAGCTCATTAACACTCAAACAGGCAGTCAATATATTAAGAGCAACCTCCGTTGCTGAAACAAGTTCCCTTTCAAATTGGCAGCGTCTTTCTGTACGAGCTGCTATTTTATAGTTGAATACTTTCTCAGGCAAAACAGTAAGCAGCTCCAGAAAACTTGGTATACATTCTGGATGAGAATTCATTTAGTCCTTAATCCAACTCACAATACCAACCATCTCCCCAATCTTCCGCAGAGACATGCACAGCCAAAGCTGCCACTGCAATGCTAATCTGTGTTCCAACTTTAGGAGGCCCCTTGTGTAGTTTTTTTCATGAGGAATTTAAGGAATTGTATAACTTACTAGAGAGAGAGAGAGAGAGACCATAGACAAATCATTTTACAAATAATTCAAATGTCTAGTGTAAACCCAATACATCACATCTTGGGTGCTACCTGGAAATTGCTGCGTTCATGTAACCCAACCTAGAAAAATGATGCATAGCAGTGGTTCCCAGCTGAGTATTTCCCTTTAATACACATGGGCCTTCCTACCTGCTAATAGTAGAGAGAAAACCCTCTCCATCTCTGATACAGGATCACCAACCTCAGATTTCGCCCGCCAAGCAATGTGCTCGTCAGGCCTAACCAAAATAGCTCCTCTGTCTGTCATCTGACAAATTTCCCACCATGATGGCGAAGATGATGTTCTCTTAATTTCCTCAACATCTATGCAATTCTTGCTGAGAATTGAAGCAGCTTGGTTTTGATCTACTTCCTCAACAAAACCTTGTGGCCACACGACACATACCTTAAGAGAAACTTTGAATCCTTCCGCCATCTTGAAAGCAGCTTGAGCAAGATTGTAAGATTCATTCTTTGGTGCTATAATGAAAAGGAACTCGATTCTATCTGCACATACCAGATCCAATGTAGAAAAGATCTCCTACAAGAAGCCAGGATAATAAGGTGAATAAAAAGGAATTATCACAATAATGTATTAACAGGGCTAAGGTTCCCATTCTATACATAGCAAAGAGATATAACTACATCAGATGTAGGGAGAAGGGAACACCAATTATTCGCTCATACCTAGATCTGCTGTGCCAAAAACAACCCAGGTCGATAGTAGTAACCATAGTTAGACCCTTTCCTGGACTACCAGTCCAAGTTACTACAAATTATAGATGGTTACAATAATATCACCTGATCATCTTTGTCAAATAATTCTAGGTGGGACACTTGTCCGCACATTTCAAATTATTTGTGGAATTGGGGACCTTGGAGCTATCTATAAACTGAAATGAACATTTACGTACCTCACTTAATGACTTTGGCAACATTCTCACATTCATATGGGGCAACCGCGACCCTGGCTCTGCAGAAGGAACATAGTCCCTCCGACGCCCAGTAGGCATTTCTGGTGCATCCCATGCTTTATCACTGTCAGGAACAAGCACTCCTTCAAGATACCTAATTTCAATAACATGGGAGTCAGACCAGTGACCAAAAAAAAATCAATGAGGAAACTAAATGCATACTAGTTTTTGCCTCACTCAAAAGCTAAAATCATCAACTCGTGTGGACTTCTAATCAAAATAGCTAGGTTGACTAAACACTGAGGCTAAGCCAGTGATCCACTGGACAAGTTTTGGAGGAAACCGCCATATTTCCAGAGAGGCCTTCCACCATTACTAGAAGCTACAGCTTTAACTATTTTAACTCAGGTTAGTACTTGTTTTACTCATCCAAGGCAACTTGGTCAGGCCTTTGGGCATATACATAGTTGAGTCAGGGTTTGGACATTGAATTAACCAAAATCTGCACCATCACAAATGATGGTTATTATTAAATTAAAATCACAAACAATGAGACCTGAAACCAAGATCCTCTGCAGGGAACTGGAGCTGAAGGCTCTTTCCTTCGTCAAATATATGCCTCAATTTAGCAAGCCTCAAGGATCCAAGAGGATTCTTTTCGTTCAAAAGAGATTCTGAAAGTTGTGCACGACCCACAGTGAAAATTCCATTCAAGATTGCTTTCTGAAGTCCAATGGGTAGAGTGGAACCAAGCCCACCATTAATTATTTGGTGTACTGAAAAACCAGCACAGAAAACCAAGAATTTCATAATACTGGCATATAAAGCACGAAAACCAAACTAAACAGAATATCACAGGCTTATAAAAATAAAAGTGGAAGTTGTGAATGGTTCTAGATTACCTTTGTTTGCAATAGTTGGATCAAGACCAAGTGCAGCAGGAACTGCCATGGCAGCTTTAAAGTTTCGAACACTAAGTCTAGTATTAGAAATGGCAATCTGAAAATAATTAAACAAGGGTGTCAAGGATCCCTCTATATTCAAATATAGGAGATATTAACATGGGAAACAGGGAAACAAAAAAAAAAAAGCTATACCGGCCTACGTTCCGTTTCATAAGTGTGAAGAAGTGAAGGTGGAGCAATACCCTTTACTAGAGAAGCTATTTTCCAGGCCAGGTTATGAGCATCCTGGATGCCAGTGTTCATTCCTGCATCAATCACGTGGAACCATTTAAAAAAGAATGAATACTGAAGTAAGCACATGGGGCAGGACGAAGTTGTCAAGAAGTTGTCCCCTCTACCCGTGCCTATAAAAGTCATGCATGTAATAGAACAGTAAGCCACCAATTAAAGTGTCCCACCAAAAAGAACACCCATGCTAATAACCATCCTAATTCAATGACTCTAAACATCCAATCTAGAGATATTTCTCAGGCTGTACACCAAGATTACCTGCCTTTGTTCTTGTCTTATTCTTTATTTCTTTCTGTTTTTTGGGTCTGCTTTGGCCATCCAAAGTATGTGATAAATCAGATGGTTAAGGTCATCTCGTGAATTTTTGGTGTAAGAGATTTTCTAGGTGGGACTTTCTGGATGGTAGGTCTAGATCCTCCTCATTCATGCCTAAAGTGCCACACAATGAGAACAACCGAGTCTTCACAACTTGGGTATTCCTCACCAAAGTAACATTGCATGAAAAAGGACAAAGGCTCTGGAAAGGTGTTACTGAGTCTTTTTTTTTCCTCTTTTCTTTTTTTTTCGTGGAAGGGAGGGGGAAGTATATAGAGTTTCTGTTTTGAAATGGAATCTAGCTCCAGGTAAGCAAACCAAACCTTCTTGGTAAGAGCAAGGAGGCATTTCTAGTATGGGAATGAAAGAAAGGTTACTCACCAAAACCACCAGCTGGAGGGAAACGATGAGCTGCATCACCAACAAGTATCACTTGATTATCACAGGCAACAAACTTCTCAGCAACTTCAGCATGCATCACCCACGGCTTTATATCAATCACATCTACGTCCATGAGCTTCCGACCAACCAATTTGAAGATTAACTCCTCACATACCTAAAACAGCTTAAGTACTTTCAACAGTTACAACACTGGAGAAGGCATGGCTCATCACAGATAAAATGGAAAACTAATGGGTTATCAGCTATATTTGTACTGAATGCCCTGCATGTGTGCCACACTTGCAGTGGAGGCAGGGTGAACATATTCTTCTAATCCTCTCATCCTAATGCAAGTCTTTGTCCTTTATACATTACCACGCAAAGGAAATTACAGAACAATGGGAGACAGTTTCCATGCAGCATACATATTTTGCAAGGAATGGAAATACCTTGGGACTGAAGTCCTTAAAATCCTGTTGAGGAGGATAGAAGGGGATCTGCAGGAAAACAAGCAATCTGTAATTATGAAAATAGTGCATATAACACCATAGTAAATCAAATCAAGGCTATTTTACAGCCAGTCTGAGTTATACGCTACCTGCAACACAAATTCCCCTCGGTTAAGATCATGTGCAACAAGAACCCCTATAGCTTCGGTATTGAAAATAAAGAACAGCATTCCAGGTCTCTCATGAAGTAGGAACTGTCCGAGGTCTTGGCTCAAGAAATGGACACTAACAAGCTTTTGCAAGTCCCTTTCACCTCTCATATCTATCCCCATAAGCTTTCTCACTGCACTTGCAGCACCATCAGAACCAACAAGGATACTACAGTCGATATTTCTCTTTATCTTCTTCCTTTCCTTAACAAAAGAAGCACCCACCGTAACACAACGATCAGTAGCTTCAATAGAAACACACTCATGCCCCATCCATATCTTCTTTTCCAGGAGGGATCCATGGTTAAGGTCTTCTAATCCATCACAAGTACAGACACAAAATTCAAGACTTTCTAGCTGCTCAAGTAGTAATCTGGTTAGTTTGTACTGTGAGAAATGTGCAACAGATACAGGACTGATTACCTGCTCAAAATCTGAAAATAAGAAAGTATTAGGGTGGATGTCTTAATGATTTATCTTTGGAGATGATCTAGAGTGGTCATAAGTATTACGGAGCATAAGGGTGGTCTACCAATGGTTTGTCAACATATATTATGCACATGCAGAGGAATGGATCTCCTCATTTAAAATCCGGGCAGAATGAATGATTGCAACTATAGTCTATCACATTTTTTCAATGCTCAAAACAAATACAGACGATGACTCTGAAGTAACTAAACCATAGAAACAGTTACATCCATCCAACTGGGTCGATTTTTGGCATAGTATAAACCCCAAGTTGATGGCATGGTGCATGCCACCCTCTTGTAAGGTGTGCCAAATGATACAGTATGCCATTGGTAGATAAGTAAAAACTTGATAAGCCATTAGTCAACGCCCTAGACGATATCAAGATGGAGTTTCAAATGGACTTGAGGCGAACACCACAAGGCAAGGTGATGCGGACAATTCAAGCCACCTCAAAAGAGGGTCAGGTTTAAGGCCATGTAAAATTATTTTTAAAAATTTTAAGGGGGGAAAAATAAGGCACATGTTGCCAGGGTCTAAGGGAGTTCTTTAGAATTTATTTGGTTTGTTTTTTAGGATTTGAATA
Source organism: Platanus orientalis (assembly GCA_025762735.1). NCBI lineage: Eukaryota > Viridiplantae > Streptophyta > Magnoliopsida > Proteales > Platanaceae > Platanus > Platanus orientalis. Next base: position 10,476 of record JAOXJP010016640.1, on the reverse strand, counting down.
AGGGGACCCACACATGGGCTGGTCGTTGCAAGCATAAGAGTCCTTGTTGGACTTTGAAATTTGACCCAAGAGGGCCCACATCACAGCCGTACGGCTGAGGAATTCCCACAAAAATATTCTAATATTTTAAATTTGGTGGGGTCCACACCTTGTCAAAACGAGAGATACAAAATATCTCCTATTTTGGGAGTATTTTTGTTTCATGTGGGGACCACTTGCTTGGCTAGCAAGTTTAGTCCAAGTGGGAAACCAAAATTTTAATTTTTAGAAACTAGAATTTAGGGATATTTTTAGTTTAGGAGTTTCTATTTTTAAAGATTGTAAACCTTATTTAAAGGGATGGATGCAATGAAATAAAGTAGTGTATTTGAATTTTTAAAAAAAAGTGGTTTGAGAAACCTTGTGGCCGTGGGCTTCCTATCCCTCTTCCTTGGGTAGAGCCGTGAGCTCCCTAACTCCTTTCTCTCTCTTCTCACGTCTCCCTCTCTTTCTTCTCCTTTTCTCTTCCATCATCTTCTTCTCCCATCTTCATGCAACATCACCAGCATCTCTCCTCTTCATCTTAACCCCATCACCCTTTTCCTTCTTCCCTTCTTTCTCTAGTTTCCCTCACCAGAATTTTCTTAACTTCTCTATAACCCACACCCATTCTCTTCATCACCACTCATTAAATCCTCCATATCTCATCAAACCCTTCCACCACTACCTCCATAAGCCTTGGGCAATCACTCCAGTGGTATCCTATCATATTCAAACCCAACCCCTAAAAAGTAGGGGCTGGTTGAAGTCATTCCAAGTGGCACATCTTATTTCAGCAATTTTTGGAGAAAAATATATATACGTTGAGGCTTTGATTTGGACTAGGATATTTGGATATACTACAAGAGGTAAGATCAGATTTTTAATAGATTGAGTTCCTGGATTATCGCATTTAAATTCCCAAGTTTCTGTTAATTTTCGGGTTTAACCTAAGTGGGGGTTTTCTAGTTGACATAGCTAGAGACATCCAAATTCTGTGAAATTTTGAAGGTAGTACCCTAAAAGTCTACTCGGAATATTCCCAGAAGCCAGAAATTTTCTGACATGTCAGAAGGGTATTTTCATAATTTTTTCAATAATCTACAAAATTACAATTTTGGCCCTGGGCTGAAATTCCAGAACTTTAATTTTGGGTTATTCCTGAATTATTCCAAGGCCTCTACAATATTGTACCGCATCACAAGGCATAGCTAAATACCCGAGGAACAGATCTGTAGCATGAAGGGTACACCTTATGCAAGGCACACACCTTTTTCACATCTAGAGTAAGAGGCATGTTCCCTAATGGACATGTTGCATGAATTTGAAAAAATAAAAAGAAGAAGAAGAAGAAGAAAAATATCCTTCACATTTTTGTTTCGTTTATTTTTCAATCAAATCATAAAAAATGCAATTTAACACTCAAATTTATGTATATATCATGTGATTTATAAATGGAAATCTCTCTCTCTCTCTCTCTCTCTCTCTCTCTCTCTCTCTCTTTTCTTTTTTTTTTTAGTGCAATTGATCATATTACACATTTGACGGCTGTGATTACTGCATATCTTTATTTTTTTAATAGAATGCAATTGATCTTTTTTTTTATGTAATTTCTAATAGCTGGATAAATCCAGTTATGTTATTTATTTTTCATCTTCATTAGTATGTGAATTTAATATAAAACTGATTACTATATTTTATGTATTTAAAAAATCTGTTGAAAAAAATGCAATCATACCTTGAGGTTGTATATGGTCTACTGACCCAAGAATAGAACCAGAAAGAGAAGTACAATATATGAACCGCCTCCATAAATCCACTGGTGGCTGCAAACTTTGGATCTCCTCTGCCAGGCCATCCAATTTACGGAACACCTGGAAACAAAGGATTACATGTTTGAACAAATTTTTACTTCTTATTGGAAAACCAATAGTAATCCTTATAGATGAGAATGTAAACCTCCATAGATCGATTGTTTATAAAGTGTGCTTGTGGATGTTGGGAAAAGGTCTTGTTTTTCTCCAAAACTGCACATTTGACCCCTACAAAAGATTAAGGGATACAAGAAAATTTTCTAGAATTACTTCCACATTCACTGCCAAGAAGAAAAGAAGTATGTCAACAAAATAATAGAATCTCTGTGTGTGTGTGTGTGTGTGTGTGTGTGTGTGTGTGTGATACGCAAAGAAATTTATTATATACTTACCCAAAAAATATATATTATACAAGAGGGGAGAGCCCTCAAGAAAATACAAATAAACACACAAACAAAGGCACGACCACCCACCACAAAATTCCAAAAACCACCTCAAAACACCTATTTACATTTAAACAAATTTTAACAATGAGAGGTCCAAAAATAAATGAAATCCTTTGCCCTTCAAAATACTAAGAAACTGGGTTCTTTTTTATGATTACTGAAACTGGGTAACACCCTATTGTTTCTTTGCAACCATATGGTCCAGACCATCACAGCTGACACCAGTCTCCTAATCTCTTTTCCCTCCTTGAGAAAGCCATAGTTCTCCAACCATTCAAAAGGCTCTTATGATCCCTGGGGTAACCCAACAAAACCAAAAGTCTTCCAATATTGCATGCCAAATTTCTGAAGAGAAAGGACAATGAATTAGCTAGTGGGAAATACTCTCCTCATTACACTAACAAAGAAGACAAACATTTGGGCGATAGAACCCTCTTTTTATTTTTATTTATTTTTATAATTGGAACCCTCTTTTGATTAGGTTGTCTACTGTCAATGTCTTCCCTAGAACTACCATCGAAACAAAGCATTGCACTTTGGGCAATACCGTGGGATACCAAATTTCCTTCCAAGGGATGGCTACAGGATCCTGCCTTCTTTAACAGGAGAAAGCAAGATTTTACCAAAAAGGTAACTGTAGTCTCTGACTCTCTGGGTTCTAAACTCTTGTCCTTTCCTGCCCCTCCTATATGTAGCCTCTCTAACCTCTCCAAAAGATTCATAACCAGAAGAAATTCCCAATCATTTACCACTCTTATTAAAACTGAGAGCCAAGCAATGCCACCCCCCACCCATCCTAGAAATAGTCCCCTACTTTTGTGTCTTTATCCCTAGCTATCTTGAATGGCTCCAGAAATTCTCTCTCGAGGATGATTTCACCACGCTACTAATCCTAATTTTTCTACCATTCCCCACTTTATAACCAATGCTCTCAGTAAACTCTTCCCAATTGTTCGTAATTTCTTTCCAAAGACCTTTCCCATGATGAATTCCAACCACTGGCCCCTCCCAATCACTAACTACTGCATGCTCTTTTTTTATCAAAAGGTAGCTTTTATTAGGCTGAGAATTACAAGTAGTACATGCTCAGCTAGGACCTAAACCCATCAGCTGAAAATCATATCATCCCAATGAAAGACAAAATCATGAAATTTAGTCCCCTTCAATTCCGGCAGGTGAGCTGACCAAGAGTACAGCATGGCCAGGACTCTGTCTGGCAGTTTGGAGTTAGCCACCTTGCCTCTATTGAAAATCCTTGCATTCCGTTATATCCAAACAACCTAACAAACCAGCAATTATTTACCAAGCTATTCTCCTCCTTAAGCTATTCTCTTTCTCTCCATACTCCAAAGCCATTTGCATTAAAAAAAAAAAAATTACCAAGCTTATACTTCAAAGACCAATCCCGCCTTCTTCTTTTGGTCTGCATACCACATTCCAATAAAAACTTAAATGATTAATTTGCACTAAAACTTAAATATTGTGATTTGCAATAAAACTTAGTAAGCACTCATGAAAGAGAGCTTACAATAATGATCTTCAACAACATGAACAACTTACCTGAATAAAATTAAACTGATGATTCATTTGTTAACGTTATAAATTAAGGATATACTCATCCTAAATGCTTGATCGGTTCCTTTTAGAAAAATGACTTTTTATTAATGAATTAGAGTAGAGACTATGGTGTGACGAGCTACTTAATTTTCAAAGCATGCAATCAAATAAATAAGATGCTGTCATCAGCTCTGGGTAAAAACTCTCCTACAAGAACTTCACGGATGATGCCCATCTTATGGTTAGTTCCATCAGTTTATGAAAAACAGATATAAGGCATTCCATTTTTTTTAAAAGGTTTAAATGGGAAACCACATCATATCTTAGGTAGGTAAGTTACCCATCTATTCTAGCATCTTAAAACACCCACTCTCGGGGTGCCAAAATGTCAAGATGCAAAACTATAGTTTAAAATTATCTTTTTGAAAGTTGACAGAACACATCTTCAGTTAACTACAACACAATCAAATAATGTAAGATGCAAAAAGCAAGGACTTTCTTACCTCATGGCTTCTAGACATCCCCTTAAAAATTATAAGCAAGCAAAATCACATTTTTTCACAAGGCAGTCATCAATTTATTAACATTGTTTCAACACAAACTGAGCATGTACATGCTACAAACATATGAAGACCTATGCTTGGAAACATCAATCTACTTAGCACCAGGAGTCAATATTCTGAATCTGAATCCTTTAGACTTTAATTTGATGGTTTGACCATTAATCAGATCTCCAATTTTGACAGGAATTGGCTTGAAGGACCCTTTTTAAAGGAAGGTTCTTGAAGGTAGGAGGTGATTTGGAAGATGACAAGGCACCAGCTGTCTTCAAGAAGAGTAGGTAGGTTCTTAAATATGATCTTATGAAAATTATCCTAGGGTTTTATGATGACGGTATTTTGGACAAATGGAGCATGCTACTCTTATCACTCTTATTCCTAAGAAAGGAGGAGCGGAGGGATTAATAGATTACAGCTCCATAAGATTAGTATGCAGCAATGTATGAAATCAATGCTAAAGCCCTTCAAGAGGTTCTCAACTCAATTATTTCCCCATCCAAGGAGCATTTATAAGGGGAAGGTCTAAACAGTATTCTCATAGCTAATGAGCATGTGGATTCAATAATTTGGATAGGGCCTCTCAATTTGTCGCATAAGCTTAATAAAGAGGAAACATGTGACCATGTAAATTGGGAGTTTTTCGGGTACATATTGAGAAGAATGGGATTTGGGGTAAAGTGAAAAAACATAATAAGAATTTGTTACTCAACGGCTTCTTTCTCTGTTTTAGTAAATAGGGTGCCAGATGGTTTTTTCAAAGGTTCTAGAGGACTTCACTAAGGCAACCATTTTTATTCTTGTTGATTTCAAAAGCCTTGAGTAAACTGATCAGCAAAGCAGAGGAGGGTAGTATGGTTGAAGGCTTTGGAGTGGCGCACCTAAAAAATGGTCATAAAAATTTCAGAATTTTCTGACACATCAGAGGGCATTTTGGTCATTTTCAGTTTTTCTGTCAAATATTAAAAAGATACCCTTTTGGGCTCTTTTCTTATATTTTATCCTCTTTTTCTGTTCTAACTCCTCGTCTTCTTTCTATGATTTTATTTTTTGATTCTTAAATTTTCGTGGCTACTTCTTGTTTCTAAGCTCTATTCTTGATTTATTTCCTTCTGCGACCTTTATTTTAAATTATTTGAGGCCTTGAAAATTATTCTACATCAATTTTTAGTATCTTCTCCCTTGTACTGCATCGAATGGAGAACAGTAAAGAACAAAAGAGAAAAAGAAAAAAGAAGAAAAGAAGGAAAAAGAATAAGAAGAAAGAAAGAGAATAAAAGATAAATACTTTAATCCCTACCCCAAGATCCAAGTAATTCCTACAAGGATTTCAAGCCAAGGCATAAGACTTGAAGAAATAGAAGCACCACTTGTAGGAGCAAAATCAGCAAAAAACTTTTATTAATTTTCATGATACCAATACAAGAACGTGCAGCCCTATATATAGCTCACAAACTCAAGAAGATAGCAAGAAATCAAATTAACAACTCCTAAACTACTAGCTTACTTGATACCTAAGACTTTCCTAAACTTAAAACTACTAAAACCTTGACTCTCTAAAAACATAAAGTGCTAAAATCAAGTCCTTTTAGAGTATTTCGACCAACACTCTAAGAGGGGCCCACTTTGACTCTTGACTCTCTAAAATTACTAAAATATCATTGGCAATAATGTCTCATTACAAAAATACCCAAAAACAAAAATTAAGATGCCACATAGGTCCTAAACTCTATCACCTCATAAAACATTAAGTAAAACAGTACAATAACTCTAAAAGACACCATCATGTGTCCCAAAGATATTCCTCCACGTGTTCGCATATGTATTCTCGTGTGGACCCTACCAAGGCCATGTGGAAGTCCCACATGGCCTCTAATGTCCGCATCAGGCTCCTTCTCAGTGAAGTCTCTTTTCAGCGCTTTCTATGCTCCTCAGACACCATACCCTCTTTCAGAGATAACTTGGAATAGTCCTAGTAAGATCAATTTGTGGACTGCCGCGATAGACTGGATCATTAACATTGATCAGCTCATTACCAAGGGGCAGTTTTTACCTAATGTTTGGGTACCTTGTGGCTTGTGTAGGTAAGGTGAGTCTGTAGACCACTTGCTTGTCCATTGGCCATTCATGCATGAAGTCTGATCTGAATTACTGAGGAATTTTGGACCTTCGGTGCTAGCAGGGTGATGCAAATGAGGATGGAAGGACTATCAGCTTGTCAAAAATAATCTTCCTAGGGGAAAGAGCTTGCACTCTTTAAACATTTGACACCGGCAGCTGTACTATAACATCTAGCTTGAACGGAATAATCAAACCTTTTTATTACAGTTCAGAACCAGCATACAGTATTGAATCTAGAGTCAATTAATTGATCTCCTTTTGGGCTCTGAGGTAAGATTTTAGTGATATAGGCAGTGCAGATCTCAATAATAGATGGAAAGCTGTTAACCATGAGACTTGAGAGGCTCCTTTGGGTCCTTTCTGGTTTTTGTAAAGTTCTTTTTGTTGTGTTTTGGCCCTGTAAAGAATAGTTGGGCTGTTCCCATTTTTGTTTCAGCCATGTAAATCATGGAGGTGCTGTTTTCTTCTCTTAGAGTATCTCATCCCTTCTCGGTAAACAATTCTCTTATTGATCAAAAAGGTATATGCTTAGTACCCAGCTTATGACTTCCCAACACACTCTCTAGGCCAGAAGGTTCTTCAGCTCCAAACATTTCTTAAACCAACACCTCAAGGAAATGATTATAAAACTCTATTTTGGAGTAGGACTCTTATAACACCATAACAATGGTCAGAACTGTGTTGGCCAAGCCAATAGCAAATTTCTATAAACTTATGAAGTTTACTACAGTTTGGGCAGGTCTTATGCATCTAAACCAAGCTGCCCTGCCACACCTAACTTGGCCAAAAAATAAAAAACCCAGCCAACAGTAACATTTGATACCTATAGTAGGAGTAAAGAAGTTATTGTGTAGAAATCAGTGTAGGTTCTACACGATACATTCCTTGAAAACAAAGAGTGCTACCATCCAAATACCATTAAATTGAAAAATAAATATATATATCACAACCTATCATGGATAACAAGATTCTTCCCTTTTTTTGGTGGCTAAATGGAAATTTATTGTTGAAAGGATAAGACAATGATGCAGGGGTGTCAAGCCACCAAACTCATAATTCAAAGGTTCAGGAAAAATTCCCATGACTCCACGAGACACCCTGAAAACTTACTAGTCTCCCTCTTATTGGTACCAATGGGCAATGGTGTTATTGGTATCTTATGAGATGGCCATATAGTGAATTTTTTTTACTCATGTGTATTCAATCACTTTGCTTTTGTTTGGCTCAATTTTGGTGCCATTAGAAGGGTCTTTTAGTTACCTATCGGACCAGCCAAAGACCCTAAGAATCTGATATGATGTGGGAAAGTTATGGAAAAATACTGACAGGGTATCAGTTTGTGCTTCGTGTGTCTTTTTAGATGTTTTCTTGGTGGTTAAGGTTTGTCTAGGGTTAATAATAAAATTAGAGGTATAGATATAAGTCACATTTATGTAACTTGGATAAGTTAGAATTATTTTGATGAAAAAGATTCTAATTTTTTTAGTTGAGAAATCATTTTTGCCATAAATGCTAGTTTTCTATTTTTTAAGCTTTTGGTCGTTCTTCTTGATTCCTCGATTGCTATGTTTGATCAATAGTGCAAGAGAAGTTTAAACTAGGTCACTAATCACAACCCTAACCATTCTGACCATCAAGAATTAGTTTCTCTATCTCATATCCATTGAATGATACGAATTGCTGGCAGCTTGCCCCTGTTGTGGTTACATAGGCAACAAATATAACTTGCATTGCTGCACCATAACCAGCAACATTGGCATTTTGTCAATTCTATTGGGGTTTTCTCATAGGAGATAAAATGAGAACGAGGAACAAAAGTTGGGTTTTTCAAATTGAAACTAGACATCTAATGAAAATAGCAGTAAACCTCCCAATCATTAAAAAACTCCTTGAAACAATAAGCCACAATATAATTAACCTGACCTTCAAATTTTGATGGAGCCTAGAAAATTATTTAAAATAAATAACAAAAAAAGAGAGAGAAGTTGCAGTACCTAATTTGGTGAGAAGAATAGAGAGAACGAGACCAACAGGACCTGCACCCACGATCAAAACCGGCAAAACTCCATCATCCCCATTAACATTCTTCATCTGGTCCGATAAGCTTCTTCTTGGTAGGTACCCATATGGGTATGTTTTCGTTCTGATTCTGAAATTGTTGAATCCTCTAAACCTCATGATAGATCTCCGAATCTCCATGACCCTAAGAAACCAAACGTTCAGAGAACGACCATGGAAGGATTAAAACCAGTGAGAGGAGTATTGGTGGGTGGCGTTTCAACGCATCATCTGATCGCAGGCGGTGAAGAACAATGAGAATGTGATGTTCAGTCCCACTTTCAACTTGCTTCAGAGCATCCCAAACACTTAAAAACTTAGCTCAGCAGTTCTGTCTCTACAAACCTATCCCCTCCTTTGAGTACGATGAAAATGAACAACAATGAATTGAAGAGAGTGCAGGGAAGGTGATAGTTCAAGTGGGTGTTGCAAAATTTATTACTCACCTAGATTGATTCAATCCCCATAGAGCTACAATTCTCGCAAATATTTGAAGGTGGCGGTGGGGATCTCTGAACCATCATCGCCAACCATTCTTTGAAACTCTTAGCTCACTCAAGTCAGTGGAGATGAACCCAATTGGGTTTCTTCTGAATTTTGTGAAGCAATGTCGAACTCGTCGCTCGTGTTGTTGCAAAGAGAGAAATTTGAGGAGGGAAATATACAAGACAGAGAGACGACCACAAGGAAAGGCCAGGAAGAGATAGGATTGGGAGAGAGTTTCGGTATGGGAGAGAGTTCAGACCTGCAGACGAGAGGAAGACGACGATGGTAAGATATATACAGTAGCTTCGTTTTTTTTAATGATATTAGGTTTTTGGGAGCTGATCCTCTCCTGCCCGTTAAAGCCCTGTTAACGTCCTTCTATATGTAATTCAAGACACGTGGTGAAAAAATAATATAGAAAAAATACTTGAAACTTACTCTTTTTCGCTGATCCAGAATTTCCCCGAAAAAAAATTAGGGGCGCATGAAGTTCATACAAATGGTGCTAGGGTGCGACACATCAGCACTGAAAAGTGATCAGCGCCCTCAAAAAGTGTAAATCACTTATCGGTGCTGATGTGACAGACTGTTGGTGCTGTTTGCACCTATTTGTATGAACTTCATGCTACCTAATCCAAGCAAGGATTGCTCAAAAAGCAGAAAGGATGTTCCGTACAGGACACCATGATATGGAATAAAATGGATGGATGATGCATTTTTTGAATATGCAATATGCATTTTATTTCATGTGACACCCTGGTGTCCCAAACAAAACTACCTTTCCCTTAAAGTAGAGCCTACCCTTCCAGCTCTTGGGAAGGATTTTGTTGGCCTCCCTCAACAAATTCTCCACCCGGTGTTTATCACTTTTCTGCGTTGATGTGTCCGCCCCTGACACAGGAGTGTCAAGGGAGGAAGACAAAATCTGCGCTTTTTATCTATACCCAACACCCACTTGCCTCAGAACTGGAATGACTTCTTAAGTTAGAGCCTAAGGTAGGATTGACATTAGGGGCTTGTTAGGTCTTTATGTATTGTCAATGTTCATGCACAAAACAATGTAAGTACATATAGTGGTCATGTAATAGGACTTTATGTTATAATTGTATATGTTTATGTAAGTTAAAGAAGAAAGTCCAGGAAAGCACTATGATGAAGGACTCGAAGTTGGGATGATCAAGCCAAAGAGACTCAAGCATTGTTGAAGAATTCCTTAGTCTTAAGTGCTAGCTATCTCAAGAAAGCCAACATCTAAATTTTGAGAGTAAAATCGTAAATGGTTGGTAAGTGGGAATTAGGATTGAACCTAAAGTCAAAATATACATTAATCCAAAACCCTAGAAACATTACCCAAGGTTGGACCAAAGAAAAGACCAAGAAAATGAAGGAAGAAGGCCCAAGAAGGTTTGGATTAAAGAT
>JAOXJP010016631.1:0-17509 GCA_025762735.1 Platanus orientalis | reverse complement strand
CTTAAACAACTAAAATAACTCATACATGACACAAGACTTGAACCTTTCTCTCTTGTGTGGTGGCACATACAAGAGTCACTTCTTGTTGTCTGCGTCAACTTTTATCTAATTGCACCACTTTCAGTCGAACCCCATCTTCAACATGATGTCTTCAAGGAAAGACCAGTTGACATGGTCGGAAGCTTTTTCCATGTCTATTTGACACACTACACCCAACCACCATCCTCTCATCCAATAATCAATATACTCATTGGCCATTAAGGAGCTGTCCAAGTTGTTCCTTCCACTAACAAAAGCATTTTGTGATGGGTTAATCATGAGGCATATGGCATCATCCAACTTTCTAGCAAGTACATTAAACAAAACCTTGTAGAAGCAGCCCAAGAGACTTATGGGATGAATATCCTTGATTTTTGTTGCCGGAAATCCTTGATTTATGTTACATTTTTCTTCTCGAGGACCAAGGAAATTAGAAGTACAGTTGAGACTTCTACAAAGATATGCCTTCCAATAGAAGTCATCAACAACGTTCGAAATATCACTCCCCATTATAGTTCCAGGACCAAGGAAATTAGAAGTACAGTTGAGACTTCTACAAAGATATGTCTTCCATATAAGTCATCAACAACGTTCGAAATATCACTCCCCATTATAGACCAAAAAATCTTGAAGACTTTGATGGGCAATCCATTCAGTCTGGGAGCCTTGTCTTCAGCCAATGATTTTATAGCCCCTAAAATTTCTTCCTCCTAACCAAGATGCCTTTTCAGCAAGAAGTCTACTATACTAAATTCCTTCCAACCTCAACCTTCTTTCACGGGTTCCAAGTATAGATCATTATAACAATCTTTGATAGTCAGTTTAATACACCCTTCATCAGTTTCCAAAATATGCTCAACCTGGAGCTTGGAGATGGAGTTTGCTCGGGACCTCTGATTAGCAATCTTGTGAAAGAATTTAGTGTTTGTATCTCCTTCCATTAGCCAAGAGATTCTGGCCTTTTGGTGCCATGATGTCTCCTCCATATGAAGCCACCTCAAATATCGATGTTGCTCTTCCACTCTAACTCCAATGTCTTTGGTAGACAGAGAATCTTGCTACTCTTTTGCCTCTATATCAACAATTTTCTAAAGAAAAGCTCTCTTTCACTCCACCCCAAACTTCTTTATCCCATCACTTGATTTCCTCTTTAAGGCCCTTAACTTTTGAACCAAAATAAACCTAGCAGAACCCTCAAAGTGAAAAGAAAACCACCACTCAGCCGCCTTCTTCTTGAACCCTTAGACCTCTAATGCGGACATAATCAAGAGTTTATTGTAAGAGACAATACACAAGGTAATCAAGTTCAAGATGGGGCCATAAGATGGGTTAGTTTAAGTGTTTTAAGGGGTGAGATATACTTGTAATAAGGCCAATAACGTCATGGGTAATTGGTTTTTTTTCAGTACAAGGGTATTTTTGTAATAAGGCATTGTTGCCAATGGTATTTTAGTATTTTTAGTGAGGCACTAAGTCAAAGTGGGGCCCTTTTAGAGTGCTGAACGAAATTCCCTGGAAGGCCTTAATTTTTGCAGCTTTTGTTTTTAGAAAAGCAGTGTTTTAATAGTTTAGGCTTAAGAAAGTCGTAGGTATCAAGTAGGCTAATAAATTTAGGACTTTCTATTTTAGTTCTTACTATTTTCTTAGTGTTTTGATCCTATATAAAGGGTTGCACATTTTTGTATTGGTAAACATGGATTATTGAATTAAAGTTTGGTTTGTTTAGGTTTTATCTCTCCTCCTTTTCCCCCTTTCCCATGGTTTAACCTTGTGGAACCTAGGATTTCTCCATAGTCTCCATCTTCTTCTTCCTCTCTTTTATTTATTCTTCGACATCAAATTTTGGTATCTTCCTTATTATGCTACATCAGCCTCCAACCACATTAGTTCAATCCATAAAGGAAAAGGGCCTGACCAACAGCAAGAGTGCTTGAGAAGGATGGGGAGGTGGTCAGAAACAAGTTTGGGCAATGCAATTTGTTGAAGATGAGGACAGTAATCGTCCTAAGAAGGGGAAACTAGAAAGTGGTCAATTCAACTCATCGCTAGGGAGTCTTACTTGTTTGGCCAGGTAAAAGAATCTCCCTATAGAGGCATATCAATGAGAGAATGGAACTCAACAAATTTTGAAAAAAGCTTTATCTTCAATGTCAACACATGGCTGCCTTTCTTTTCTTATGGGTAGCAAACCATATTAAAATTACCTGCAATACACCATGGGCCAAGCCATAGGTTTTGCACCATCTAGAGCTCCTCCCATAAGTCTTTTTAAGAGTAGTGTTGTTGGGACCATAGACAGCCATAAAAACCCAATCAAACGAGTTCTTAACAAAGCGGCATTTTGCAGAAATGGAGAAAACATTAATCCTTTAATCCATAACTTCTATTGAATCCTTATTCCAACCTACAAGGATACCCCCAACTCAGCTTACAACCAGTTTATGGATAAAGCCCCAGTTTCTTCTTCCTCAAAGATGCACACCCTCCCTCTACCCAAACTTCTCCATCTTTTTTCTTGGAGAACCAACAACTCTACCTTCCATCTGAAACAAAGATCTTTTATACTAAATCTCTTATCCTCTCCCTAACCTTCAAATGTTTTAAGAGAGGGAATGCATTTTCAATAGATACATCAACAAAGGGATACCCACTCCCTTGTTCCCCTTTTGCGTCCCTTCTTGATTTGACTTTGCCACACCCTAAACCGTCGTAGTTAATGGTCAAAACCAGCCGCTTTAATTCACTGTTCATCCTAATCTTCAACTTGCAAATCGACTCCCTCTCCCCCCCTTTTCTTCTTGCCATTACGAATTCTTTCAATTTCTTGAAACAAGTCCTTTACTTAGTACTTGATTCCTGTGAAGGAGACCCCATGTGTTTGCTAAGGTCCATCACCCTTTTCAGAACCCACCAAAAGGGGGAAGGAGCCGACAACATTAGGATTGAATCACCTTTAGTCCCCCGAACACGAGCCAGAAACCAAATCCAAGGAAGAACATCCAGACTCCTCATCGACATTATGAAAGGTACCCTCCTCTGATTATGACCCATTGCTTAGATCTTCCCGAGCCATTACTCCCATTCCCTTTCCAACTGAATCGTGACCCTTATGAGATTGACCCCTCTCAAATCGACCTTCCGATATGCAAATGCCCCCTTCCTTTCCTGAGCACCAGGCTTTGCTTCCTCTAACAAATTGCGTTGCCCTGACAAGAGGAGGATTCTCTTTGAGAACCCTTTATCAGGGTCTTAGATTTGAGGCCTCTTAAATCATTCTTGGGCCCAACTACATACTGGGGCCTATGTGACTTCAATCCAACAAAAAAGGTGGATTTATTTGGTTTCGGTCCTATATAGTAATAAGGAATTATTTGAGCTTTTTTTAGTATATATAGTCGATACGACCCTACAGCAAGCCGATTTTCTGGAGCGCTTTTACTGTAGCCAAACTGAAGCATTGGGACGCCGAGTGACATGTGAGTGGAAAAAGTGAAAAAACACCCAACAGTGATTCACTTTTTCTGCTCACGTGTCACCCGGTGCCATGGTGCTTCAGTTTGCTATAGTAAAGAGCGCTCCAGGAAATCTGCTTTGGACCCTACAACTTCAATTCGGATGTGGGGAAAACTGGGTAAGGTTAGTAGTGGCGAAGCCCCTGGTGCCTTAAAGGCATAGATCAAAATATCGGGATTGGATAGGGTCGATCCCAATCCGATCCATGTCTGGATTGGACGATCCTCGAAAGGATCGGACAATCCAAGATTATAGGAAAATTTTTGAAAATCTGGTTCGGATCAGATCACCCGATCCGGGCTGATCCGTCCGATCCAGAGCCGATCCAACCGATCTGGCTTACCGATCCCGATCCGCCAATCCAGGGCTGATCCACTACTAAACCCAATCCAACCCAGGATTTGGGATCGGACCTGGCCGATCCCGATCCGATCCGGTTGATCCGAACCCGGATCGGCCAAGTTTTAGAATATGCTTGAAGGGGATTTTAAAGCAGTCTGATACCCTTCAGAAAGACAAGGTGCAAGTTGCCTGACAAGACAAATGAGGCAATTTAATGACTTCATCGCAGATAACGATTTGGTGGACCCTCCCTTAAAAGGGGCCAATTTCACTTGGGGGATTAATAATGTTAGAAGATTTACTAGTAGGTTAGATAGATACATATGATTGGGTGGAGGATGCCTCCTTGTGCTCCCAAGAAATCCTCCCTAAGATTGCTTCGGATTATTCCCATATCTCCTCAGGGTAGTAGAGTTTTCCTTTGGTCCGATGTCTTTCAAATTTGATTGAATGTGGCTGGAGTTTTCGGATTTCAAGGAAAATGTCAGATCTTGATGGGAGGAAATAGAGGGGATCAAGCTTTGTTAGTTTTATTTTTGGGCAGAAACTGAAGCTCCTGGAACTCAAGATTTTGCAATGGAATAAAGAGGAATTTGGGAGTTTAGAAACAAGGAAACAAGCTTGTTTATGAAAGTTCGAGGAAATTGACCAAAAGTTCCATTAGAATTCTTTTTCGGAGACTGATCAATGTGAGAAGGTTGAAGCTCTTCAGGAAAACAACAGGCTTTTGAAAATGGAACACATCTCTTGGAGGTAAATCTAGGGCTTGTTGGTTAAAAGGAGACAAAAATACCAGATTCTTTCATAGGATAACAAGTATGAGAAGTTCTCTAAACATAATAACCAAGCTCAAGGTAGATGGGGAATGGGTAACGAACGAAGGGAAGAATAGAGATAGTATAGAAGACCATTATAAGACTCTATACTTGGAACCCTTTTTTGCTCGGCCCATCATCGAGGGCATTGAGTTTGATTGCATTAGCAAGGATTAGCAAAGTTGGCTAGAAGGGTCATTCTCTGTGGAAGAAGTGGGTATAGCGCTTAATAGTATGGAAGATGATAAAACTTTGGACCCAGATGGTTTTCCCATAAAAGTTCCTAAAATTCTGGGATGTGATGGGTAGGGATGCAATGGACACTTTGTGGTGGGCACAATGGAGATGATACCAAAGTTGATGTAGAATGATAACCAAGTATCTCAATAATAGCAAAAGGTGGAACCAAGAATAGGTTAAAGAACCAAGAATTGAACTTTAAATAATCAAGATTTAATGAAAATAGAAGAAGAAACTTGACTAAAATGATTTAAAAGAATTGAAACAAGAAAAGACGGAAAAAAGATTAGAAAGAAACTCAAAAGATAAATTATGTAATTGTTGGGAAAAAAACAAGAAATGACCAAAATAACCCTGGTCGTGCATCAAAAAATTATGAAATTTTATGAAGTGATTCTGACAAATATGAGGAGTATGTATACCAAATTTTAAGTTACTCTGGGATTTCTAACTATATGAAATTATATAAAAACTCAGGCTGCACGCAATTAAATCAAGAAACTAGAAAATAACCAATGAAATATGAATCAAGAACTATAGGAAAATTAAGGGAGAAATTCAAGAAACCTAAATGGATATCAAGTAAACTTGTAGAGAAATAAAGCCCTAAAAGAAAATCAAGAAAATCAATACGTATGGCTTCAAGAATTCAATCAAGATTGAGTTTTGAAGAGATTTACGAGTTTCTTGAACAATCTTTATTGATTCTTTAATGGAAGATAGCAAGTAGCATATAAAAGATTTAAAGAAAATTGAAGAGAAGAGAAAGAAGGATAACAGGTTACCTGGCTTTGTGGAATGGAAAACCCAACCATTCAAGATCCAGCTCTAAGCATCCCACTTAGGGGCCTATGGAATCTCACCATGAGGAAGACAACCAAGTTGCCGATTGGTTTTAGGCGTAGGCTTGAAAGAAATCAATTTTTATTCAAATAACATTCTTAATAAAATTGTGAGTTACAAGCATATGTATATGGACTTTACATGTCAATCTTTCCAAATTTCACTCTAAATAAAGTGATACCATGTCGGTATTTTGGCCATAACTTTCCCAATTCACAACAGATTTTCAAGATCTTGGTCTCATTATAAAGTTAACTGAATAACCTTTCAAATGACACCCAAATCAGCCCAAACGGGTAAGTTTTGACCCTCCAAAATATATCCTAAAAACAAGTGATGGGATAATGACTTTGACTTGAAAATAACTCTTTGTTACATTAAAAAACTAAATAAAATCCAAAATAACTCAAAGATAAAATTCTAGATAAATCCTAATAAGACTCTAATTAAAATCCAATTATGGTTCATAAACTGTTCCACATGATATCCTTTTGTTGTTACACATGTGGGTCTCACACACATGTTACGTAGAGTCCACTTCAGCCATGATGTTTGCATCAAACTCTCCTTGTTCGAAAAAACTCGTCCTTGAGTTTTATAGTAAAGAAGAATCAACAACCATGGGAAGCTTGAACTATATAACCATAGTGATGAGGCAGCTCATCAGTGGACGGAGAAGTACAAGCCTTTATCGAAGCCAAGACCAAGGTTTTTGAAGAGAACCAAGTGATGATAGAGTTTTTGCCCACAGCTTTTAGGCTTCATTTTTAGTGTTTTCTTTATGTTATAGGAGGGTTTTAGTCATGAATTTAATGCAATAAAGTCATTAGAGCCAAGTTAGAAAGTTGATAGGGAATTGGAATTAGTTTAGAAGAAGTTTATGACTATTTTTAGATTTTTAAAATTTTTTTTGGGTTTTTTGGGCTAGCCGTACAAGGGAGGCGTATTTTGGTCCAATTTGAGTTTTTTTTATTATAAAGAGATCATAAAGATCTCTTGTACGACAGTTAATAAAATAAAAATTTTGGGCAGCTTGCTTAGAGCCATACACGGCTAGGTTATCTTCTCCATTTTTCATGATTAGGTGAGTTATTCTTCTACTTCTTAATCTCTTCTCTACTCCATCATATCCCTTCTTCACATTCTTCTTTCTTCTTCTTTAAGTTTTTTTGCGGAAAACTTTTTGTTTTCTCCTTAAATCTTCTTCTTTTACCTTCTTTATTAAGATATTTTGTTCCTACCATCACCCATCACTATCTCCATTGTTTTCCTTGTTATTTTTTACACTTTATACGAAATTCTTGAAATTTGGAAAATTTTCAACAACACATTTTTTCTAATTACTCCATCTTCAGTCCATAAAAATTTAATTCCCTTTAAACATAATCATTCTATTTCCCCACAAACCTTTATACACATTTTTCCCCAATTTTTATTGTCTATTTCTAGGTTTCTTGAAAATATCCACTTTCTTGAACCCTAAACCCATCCTTGTTCAACCGTATACCTCTACCTTTTGATTTCTTTGAAATTCTTATTTATTTTCATTCCATTAACCTTTATTGTGTTGATTGCGTACTATATGACCACTTTCTTAAAAGATTTAAGTTTTTTCAATCATTTCTTTAATTTTTCCGCTTTCTGTAAAATTCAAGAATTTATCTTTATTGTTTAGGAATTTATGCTTAGGCTTTAATCTTAATTTATTAGTATAGGAATATTATTTCCCTAATAACCTACATCACATAGGCTCTTCATCTCTCAATCAATTGGTAGTGGAAAGACTTTATAGTACACATCTTCTGTCTTTGACTTTGGCTTATGGGTCAGTGTACCTATTAGACTAGGTTGGATCTCATCCTGGTCTGGAACTTGCTTCTCATCAATTGGCTGATCACGAACTAGGGTAGTAAGATCACATGTATCATCAATCACCATTGTCTCAACTATCACACTCAAAGTATCTGCACTGATCTACTCAACAACTCTCATATCTAGATCCAGACTCTCCACACTAGTTGTAGGCTTGTTTTCCTCCTTCAATTTCTCTGGTTCGAACGCAGTTAATTCTTGATGTTCTTGGACTTCATACTTGAACTTTTCTTCCACACTTAATGGTTCATCTTCATGCATTACAATAGTAAGCTTGGCATCCACAATCTCTTCACTCTTCTTCTACTTATCAAGATGCTACTCGTCAAAAATCTGTTCATATTCTTGAATCGTAGTGATGAGAAGATTTCGTTTGTTCGTGTTCTACCCCACTCCATGTCATGTCTATCAATTTCAATCTCACGTAGTTCAGCCTTAAGAGACTCTTTAGATTGATATTTAAGTTGTTTTATGTAGGCTCCCAAAGGCGGTGGATTCCAAAAACCCATATTAAAATAAGCATAGAATAAACCTTACCAAGATTCCAAGGTTGCTAGAAATTTCAGCGTTTTCCAAAATTTTAGGGTTAGGATTTCCAAGAATTTTTACTCCTTTCCAAGATTTTAGAAATTTTAGGTTTTGCCTTTTCCCAAATCTCAAACTTAAACCCTTTCAAGACACCCTTTCCGGTCTTCCAAAAGTTCTAAGGTTTCCCCGAGATTACAACTAGATAAAAATTAGTTGCAACCTCGCTTTGATAACGAAATTGATACAACACAATGGAGATGATACCAAAGTTGATGTAGAATAATAACCAAGTATCTCAATAATACCAAAAGGGATGTAGCGAAAACAAGAATAAGAAGAAGAAATTTTGACTAAATGTTTAAAAGAAATGAAACAAGAAAATACTGAGAAATTATAAGAAATAAACTCAAAAGGGCAATTATGTAATTTTAGTAAAGAAATCCAAAATTACCCAAAAACCCCTGGTCGTGCATCAGAAAATTATGAAATTTTACAAGGTGATTCTAACATATAAAAGGAGTATGCATACCAAATTTCAGGTTATTTTGAGATTTCTAGCTATATGAAATTGTATAAAAAGTTAGGTTGCACACACTTAAATCAAGAAACCAGAAAATAACCAATAAAATAAGGATCAAGACTATTGGAAAATCAAGGGAGAAATTCAAGAAACCTAAATGGATATCGAATAGACTTATGGAGAAATTAAACACTAAAAGAATTAAGAAAATTCGTAGGTATGGATTCACAAATTCAATCGAGATTGAGTTTTGAAGAGATTTACGAGTTTCTTTGATTCTTTAATGGAAAACAGCAAGTAGCATAGGAAAGTTTAAAGAAAATTGAAGAGAAGAAAAGAAAGAAGGATAAGAGATTACCTGGCTTCTTGGAATGGAAAACCCTACCCATTCAAGATCCAACTCTAAGCATCCCACTTAGAATCCCATGGAATCTCACCATGGGAAGACAACCAAGTTGACGATTAGTTTCAGCCATAGGCTTGAAAGAAATCAATCTTTATTCAAATAACATTCTTAATAAAATTGTGAGAAACAAGTGTATATATATATATACTTTACATGCCAATCTTTCTAAATTCCACTCTAACTAAACTTCCTAAAAAAATAAAACTTGTAATAAAGTGTTACCATAACTTTCCCAAATCACATCGGATTCTCAAGAGCTAGGTCTCGTTAAAAAGGTAACTAAATAACCTTTCAAATGGCACCAAAATCAGTCCATACGGGTAAGTTCTGACCTTCCAAAATATGTCCTAAAGACAAGTGACAAGATTACAACTTTGACTGAAAAGACTTCCAATTACATTAGGAAACTAAATAAAATCCAAAATAACTCAAGATAAATCCTAACTAGACTATAATTAAAATCCAATTACATGATCTCTCCTTGTTGTTATACATGTGGGTCCCACCCACATGTCACGTGGGATCCACTTTAGCCACGATGTCCTCATCACTTTGGAGGCATTTCATTCAAAAGATCAATGGTGTAACAGCCTCAGTGCAACTTTTATAACTCTTATCCTCAAGAAGGAGAGTGAGTACAACTGAAATTAAAGATTTCCGACCCATTAGCTTAGTAGGATGTCTATATAAATTGCTATCAAAGATCCTTGTGCTGCGCCCCAAATCTATTTTGTCAAAGATTATCTCAAAGTCCCAAAACGGGTTCGTTTTAGGGAAACAGATTCTAAACTGGCCGTTGTTAGCTAATGAATGCATTGACGCAAGGATAAAAGTAGGTAAGTCTGGCGTGGTGTGTAAAATTGATATGGAGAAAGCCTACAACCATGTCTCTTGATCTTTTTGGATGATATGCTTTAGAAGATGGGTTTTGGAGTCCAATAAAGAAATTGGATGAAAATTTGCTTGCCTTCTCCTTCCTATTATGTTTTGGTGAATAGTTTCCCCAAGGGCTTCTTTAAGGGAAGAAAAGGCTTAAGACAAGGCGACCCTTTATCTCAACATCTTTTTATTATTGTGGTCAAATTACATAGCAGGTTGGTAGCTAAGGGGGAATCAGTAGGCATGCTTAAAGGTTTTGTCTTATCCAAAGGTAGTACTTCGACTCCCTTCATTCAATTGTCGATGACTAACTATTCATGCTGGAGGATGACTCAGAAGTTATGAGAAATCTGAGGTGTATATTGCTAATCCATTTGGCAATTTCTGGTTTGAAGGTTAACTTAAGTAAATCCAAATTAAGCCCGGTCGGCAAGACACCCCACATTGAGGAGTTGGTGTATATTCTTGATTATGGTGTGGACCCCCTCCCTTCTTATCTTGGGCTCCCGCTTGGAGTTAAGACTTCCGCCAATGCTATTTGGAACCTCGTTGGAAAAGAGGTTATCAAGCTAGAAAGGGAGGTATCTCGCTAAAGGAGGAAAAGTTTTTCTCTTGAAGGGTGCCCTAGTGAGTATTCTGCTTTACTTCCTTTCTCTCTACGCTGCCCCAATTTCAATCATCAACAAAATTGGAAGAATCCAAAGAGATTTTCTATTGCAATCTGAGTAGAGGGTCAGAAAAATCAATTGGTCAGCTGATCTAGAGTTTGCAGATTGTTAGATCAAGGGGGTTTGGGCATAAGATCAATAAGGTGTGTTAATAGGGCCTTCTTGAACAAGTGGCTATGGAGTTTGGGGTTAACCAGGATGCTCTTTGGAGGATTGTGATCGCTGCCAAATATGGAGAGGAGAAGAACGGTTGGGTTTTGCAGGAACCTTTGAGCCCTTCTAGCTGTGCTGTTTGGCAAGGTATTTATAAAGGCCTAGATGTATTTAATAGCCTCAACTATTTTAAGGTTAATAATGGATGCACTTTTGGAAGGATCCTTGGTGTACAGCGGTGGCTTTATTCATATCATACCTTCACTTTTACTGTATGGTGGATTGCAAGGATGAGACTGTTAAAGACCATATGATTGGGATTTGTGCCTTCTACTCGTGAAACATTCAGCTAAGAAGGAACCGTAATGATTGCCTGATTGGGAGGTGGATGACATGGGAAGATTGTTGGAGGCTTCGGAGGGGTATAGTCTTGGAGATATGGCCAAGGAAGATAAGAAAGAGACTATGATTGCTAGACAAGGAAAATGGCTTCTAGTGAAGTCTATGTATAATGCGTTGGTCCCCAATGGACCCTGTTCTTTCCCGGCTCGCTTTATTTGGTACAACTATCTTCCTTCTAAAGTTTCCTTTTTGATGTGGGCTCTCTGGTGGGACTGCACCCCTACTCTTGAATCTTGATAACCTCATCCATCATGGCCTAATTGGCCCAAACTAGTGTGGCAAGTGTGGTTCTGCTGGTGAATCATTGAGTCACCTTTTAATGCACTGCCAGGTTGTCAGATCTCTATGGCTTTATATGCTTTCTAGATTCTAAGTTGTTTGGGTTTTCCCAAACTCTCTGGAAAGCTTGTTTAACAGCTGGTCTGCTCAATCCTTTAATGTCCTAAGTAGAAAGGGCTCAGGGGTTTGGAGATTGATCCCCCCAGAAATTTGTTGGACCATATAGGAAGAGTGTAATCAGAGAATTTTCAAAGGCTCTTCAAGACCCTTTCACAAGCTGATGGATGCAATCCTCTCAAGAATTTTCTTATGGTTGCCTTCTTAATGGATGATTACCTTCTTTTAGAAAGTGGATATTTGACTGGGATGCCTTTATATTCAAATAGTAGGCTATAGGAGTTTTGGCTTTGGCTGTTTTCTTCTTGTTGTATTTGCTATTGCTTTTGCATTTCCCATGCTTTTGCTTGAGCTTCCTTTTGTAGCCCTTATTCTTTTAGTATAATCCTTATCTTTCCAAAAAAAAAATGGTTTCAGCCCAGTCAGGATGCTTTGGGTCCAATCCAACACCAGGGGAGCCCATCACAGGTCTGGTCCTCTACTTAGACAAGCCCATTGAAAGTGACCCAAACTTTGAACTTGTCCGCCGAACCGCCACCTCACGGTTTAAGCCTACTCCTTGGTTTGACCATTCGAATGCTCCATCATAAAGGGTTCAATTTGAAGTTCTCCCGGCTTTCAAATTAGTATAAGTATTTGGGTTTTTCTTTTCTCCCCCGCCTACCCCCATCCTTCCATTCCTCTACGCCACTCCCTCTGGTTCCACCACCCACATCCTTGGAGAAATCTTGCTCCATCGATCTGTCATTTTCCACATGTTGAAACCCTGCCACCACCATGACATCCCACCCAAGAGCAGCCATCTTGGCCTCTGTACTGTTTCAAGATGACCATTGCAACTGTGTTTCCTGTCTCCTTTCTTCCACAACTTGCCAGTGCCAACGGGGGTTCTCCACCTCAACAACAAAGTTCTTTTCTTCACAAAAGGGCCTTTGCTTGAATTATCAAACACCTGAGCACGCCCCTTGAAACCAAGGTGTTGTTTGAAGCGAGACCTACTCTGTACTGATCAAATGTCACAGACATTCAAACCTAAGCAGCCCTTCCATCCAATGGTCAATCGATAAGAAAAGATTCCATTCTCAGTGACCAACTCCTTTGGGAAAAAACTAGGATTACAAATCTTAATATGGGCCCATTCCACTAAGTTGTTGTCCGTTGGATCGGCCTTCAAGAAACCCTACATTCATCCCCAATCGCCTGCGGGGTGGATAGTCCAGAGGTAGGCTAGGAGGCCATATATATGAATCCAGCTCCCTTCTTCCTATGGGCCAAAACCTAGACACCTAGCCTATGGGTTCCATACATCGATAAAAAGATGGATGCCCCCCTGCCCACTCTTTCTTTCCCTCTTGAAGCACTCTATCTACTTCCTCCAGAGAAAAGAAAACAAAGAGGATCAAATTGCTAGGCATCTTCTTGGCTCAAAAATCCCCCGGCACCTTCAAGACCTTCTTACCCTAGAAGGTTAGACACTGCAAATTCTACTACAAAGTATGAACGCATTTGCCTTTTCTACCCTCAGCTTCTTCATAGTCCATGGTGATAACTCATCTTTCTCCCTTTGTTTCCACCAAGGCCAGGACAGATTGGGGCCACTCCCGATTCTTTACATCTCTTGCATACAAACTTCCTTCCTCTGGCTTAGGCCTACTCCTACCGTAAGAGTTCCCTGACAAAACCACCTTTCCATAGGATCATCTTGACCCATTCTGATGGGAGAACTTTGCTGATGGAGGTAGGACACCAATTATCCTACCTTTAAAGACCACCCTCGTCTTATCCTTTTTATGTTTCCTTTCATTTTACTGCATTATTACTGCTTTACGGATTGGGTGATTTCTGGTCCAATTCTGTCACCAAGGAAAAGATTTGCTCGGATCAGGTGGGTGGATTTTTTTGCAACACAATGCGTGACGGCCAGGAAAGCATGCCTCGACCTATTTTCTTTCTCTATTCCATTATTATCTTTTTATTGCAGACTTCTCTATTACAAACTCTTTTTCTTAGTCTCTACTTTGTCAAAAGATTTATTGAATCTCAAATATGTTCCTTGCTAACCAATTTTTAGGGCCCCTCAACTAAACATTCTTTCATAGTCTCAACTCCAAAATCCATTAATATTTTTTCTTTAGATCCTATCATTACCCTTTATCAACCTTCCAACATTAAATATTCCTTAACTCTAATTTCTCAAGCTTTTCTCTTGAAACCCTATTTAATTCATTAAAGCAGTATTTCTACCAAAACCTTACTGATATATTCAATCTCCTTCAGTCCCTCATCAACTTGATATCAAAGCACCAAATGATTCCCTTTTGGTTCCACATCGCTTGTTTTTTTTTAAATGCATCAATAGCTATATGTCTTTCCACCCTTCCCAGACTCCATTGGCATAGATCACAGCCACTAAGAAAAGATACCAAAAGGGTATATATAAATAGACCTCTTAAATTTTAATGAAACAAAATTAAGGGTATATACAGATGTCAAGCAAGAAGCATCAAAGATCAAGAAGCTTCAAAGGGATTTTGTTTAGAGGGATGATGAGGAATCTTCTACAATGCATATTGTTTCTTGGGATGTTGTTTGTACTCCAAAGGTGAATGGGGGAATGGGCCTTCGGAAATTGAAAGATTAAAATGAAGCCCTCTAGGGCTTTGGCAGTTGGATTTGAAGGGGGAGTGGCCTTTGAAGAAAGTGCTGATTGAGATATATGGGATTCATGATGTTTGGAATCCTAACGAAGTGCATGGTCCATATGGGAGGAGTTTATGGAAAAGAATAGCAAGGTATACGGACTTCTTTAAAAAAGGATTCAGTGTGAAGTGGGAAAAGGAGATAGGATTGGCTTGTGGGAGGATAGGGGGTGCAAGAGGAGACCATTAAAGGAGGAATTTCCGGATGTTTATTTGTTGGCAGAAAATTGAATGGCCTTGGTAGCTGATTATGCTGCTTTGGATTCAAACCGAGTGATATGGCAGCCAATCCTAAGGTAAGCAGTTCATGATTGGGTAATCCCTCTATTAGTAACGTTTTGGAGAGCTTGATGAATGAGCATGTTCATATAGACCAGGCTGACCACAGAATTTGGTATGCTGAATCAGGGGGCAGCTTCTCTGTGAAGCCATGTTATGGCCTTTTTCAATCTTCTCATGACCTTGGCATTCCTTGGAAAGAATTATAGATCCATACGACTCATTTGAAGGTGTAGTTTTTCCTATGGACAGCATCTTTGGGGAAGATATCAATAATGGATGTGCTTATTCGAAAAGGGATGTACCTGACAGATGTTTGTTTGCTGTGTTATGGTGATGGGGAGTCAATATCCCATGTTTTGACTCACTACCCATTTGTTTTGGATATTTGGAATGCTATCTTGCAAGATTTCGGAATGCGATGGGTGACCCCTCCTAATGCGGCTTGCCTCTTTGCTAGTTGGAGGACTAATGCTTTGAATTCAAAAGGCAAGAGGATATGGCTATGGTCCCAATGGCGGTGTGTTGGTCGGTGTGGAAGGAAAGGAGCAATAGGGTGTTTGAAATTTCAGCTGAACCTTCTTACCAAGTGTATAGAATGGCTAAGAATTTGTTATTGTTTTGGGCCATGAAATATAAAGATTGTGATAACAAGGATAGGGGAGGTTTATTGTGGGATTAGAACTCAACTATAGGCATAAGATAGTTGGGTCGCCTTTGGTTTTGTGGGCTTGGTGTACTGGGATGCCTTATCCCCTCCCTTTGTATAGACCTTCTTTCCTTTGAATAAAATTCTTTTTTTTTTCTATCAAAAAAAATGAAACTTTTGTCCATTCATGCAAAGCGTATGCATGACAGGTGGAATATTGTGAATATATGGCTATGGTATGCATGCGGATAAACAGTTCCTATTCCAACTTTTAAGAGACTGCAATGTTGGATTCTGTCACCGATTTGTGACCAAAAAACATGCTGTAAAATGTACGTTATAATTTAGTTCCAGGAGAACATTACATAATGCTTGGTGAATTCTCCATAACCCCTATGTCTGGTAAACAAATTAAACCAGCAAGTACCTTGCATTGATCCCCAAAAAAATAAAGAAATAAGTAAAAGTTAATTACACAGTTAGATGTTACTTTAATCAGTAATACAAGAAAAACAGAACCTAAAATGAAATACCCAGTTAGTCAAGCCAGCTTAAGTGGACTTGTGATAACAAAAACCATACCAACTACTTTTGATAGGCCAAAAAAACCCAAGTTAAACATAAATAATCTTTTCTTCCACTTAAAATTAAAATGTAAAGATAAAAATACTTCAGGATATTAAAGTATTTTACATAAAAACTACTTTAATTTAAATTAGCAAGGACGTATATCTCTACTGCACATAGATTACCACAAAAGTGGAGTCATTTGGCACCGGCCACTCCTAATTATATTTATTATGTTAGGAATAATAAATGCACACCAAAAGTATTGACATGTGTTGAAATCATGTTAGAGGAATGTTAGCACTAGGAGCCATAATGCTACGACTTGCTACATGACAGGGCTGCAGGATGTCTTTGTGAAATATGTGGTTTGTTGAATTTACAAAAACACCGCCATGTATATATAATACACCCCTGAAGCCATGTTGTCTACTGCATGTAACATTACAACTCATTAATGGTTGAAGTACTAGCATTCCTCTTCACTTGAAAAAGAATACTGGTGAGAGGAATAATACCGCGCACATAACATTCTTTCAAAAGGTATGCAAACATTGCTGGTGAAGTGCGGGACAAATCTGAGAAAGCATGCAAACAGAGTGTCCATGTTTGATGAACCTCCTCTGTGTTCTTGTGAGCTTCATCAACTCTTTCCTCGAAGCCCATGCTAGCAACAAAATCCTAGACAACAAAATAAAGATAACCAACTGAATATAATATATTACAGGATCTTCAAAGGAATTATAAGATTATCTCAACAACAGATTTGCTTCTCACTCTATCCAATATGATAACAGTTATTCAACAAAATCCCATCCGAATTCCTTCCCCATAAAGTTACTAAATTCTCATATTTGTGAAATAGGGCGTCAATTTCAGATGTCTACAAGAAGTAAAGATAGGCTGTGGAAAGAGAGAGCAGACCGAAGAAAATAGAATTACCATAAATGATAATAATATTACAAATCATTTAGTCTAACAATTTGGTTTTTGTTTTATTTAGTAGCAAGTGGGTGCAAGAATCAGGGTTCTTTTGAAGCATATGGATGATTTTCATTATCTGGTCATTACTTAAATTTTGAAGTCACAGATATTTAATATGGGGCAACAACAGGCATAGCTTGAATGATACATTGAGTCATAATGCTTAGCATTAACACAAACTTAGGAGAAGTTAACAATCAGCACTGCACAAATGGAAGGAAAGGAGAACAAGACAAAAATGCTGGTAATACAGAGACAAATTACAGACAGAACAGGGCCGGGGAATTGTATTGTACGAGTCAATCCATCCTTCATCAAGGACCTTTCTAGTATCTTCATGGTCGTATTACAAACATTCATGTTGTAAGATTAGCTCTGATCCCTAGAGACTTACAGACAGGATCTTGGGTCTAGTTTTGGTTGGGTGTCTCAACATAATTCTTTTGAAGGAATCCACTTTCAAGATGTAGTTTTTGATTGGGATTCCATTATCATTACTTCTTCTTGGTTGTTGTATTTTCTGCCTGGCTGTAAATTATTGTAACTACTTATATATATATTTACTTCTTCTTGGTTGTTGTATTTTCTGTCTGGCTGTAAATTATTGTAACTACTTATATATATATATATATATATATATATATATATATATATTTACTTCTTCTTGGTTGTTGTATTTTCTGTCTGGCTGTAAATTATTGTAACTACTTATATA
>JAOXJP010016620.1:0-17509 GCA_025762735.1 Platanus orientalis | reverse complement strand
TAGGGAATCGGTATCCTCATTACATACGTTGTTGCGCATATCTAGAATTTTAAGTGTTAGAGGTTGATAAATAACACTACACATTGTACAATAAAGCTACAAATCCCCATACAAAATCAATGACACACATGTATAACTCAAACAATAATGTCATTCTCATTCATTGATAATGCAAAGTATCACAAAAGTATAACTACAATAGTGAAACTGGAGAAATATAATACAATGAGATAAGGAATGGTACCACTGTCAAGATTGTTGCCAACCAAGTCAATCCTCATCAATTCTATATAGAGTTTCGAGGTGGCTGATAATCATCATTGTTATCTCTATCACGATATTACTGAAATTGTTGTTGTTGATGTTGAAACCGCTCTTCTACTAAGTGGAAATAATCCAACCATGAGATAGTTGGACTATGCCATGCCCGATAGTCACAAACATCTCTCGTATATAGAATCATCTACTCTCGAGAGTAACCTATATCGTGGAAAGCCGGACACTGTATACTAAGGATGAGAAGTTGAACTAGAAGAACCCCGATGGTTCCGACAGGCCCGTGAAGCCCGACTCTCTTGATCAAATGATGATGTGGATGAGGTAACGGAATTGGGCCTACCTGCTAAAGGTGACACTATGTATTACTATTGGTAACCAGATCCAAAGCTAAAGATAGAATCAATCCATGACCCCTCCTGACTCTGTATATTAGGAGACTGAGGGTATTGAGGGAACTGGAGGTACTAAGGAAATAACTCATGTTGCTGCCCAAAAGAAGACCCATTGAGGCTCATGCTATTAAATGATCTTGCTAACGTGTCAGTTGTGTGATGGGAAGAACTACTCTCTACCTCCAGATGTCTCCTCCTCCCTCCCCCCTGACTTCTACCCCTCTTTCGCTCATAATGAGATAGATAAGGAGGTAAAGGTGGATGTGAACCATGGTTTGTATCCTTTGTGGCATGATCAAATCTGTCATCTCCTGTGAATGGGATAATGGGTCTCTGATTTGTCCCACCGCCACCATATGGTCTCTGTGTCATACCAAAACCGCCACCATCCCCTCCATCATCACCACTATCCTCCTCTTTATCATCATCATCATCATCACCATCATCATCATTATCATCATCACCTCCTCCACCTCCATCATCATCACCATCACCACTATCTCCATCATCTGAGTTGAAACTCATCAAGTCATCCTCATCATCAACTAATCCTCCTGCAACTTAGGGATTGGGCTGGGGTTGGGCCTGGGCCTGCTGCTGTGTTTGCATAAATTCATCAACATTTACTCCCATTTGACTTGCTATCTAAGAGCTCGATCGTCCACTTGTTTCGTCCAATACTGGCTCTCCGACCTCCTTAACCCACTGGTATAGTGGGTCCTGCTCATCTCCCTCATCGTAGAAAATATCTGTAAGATCAATGGGACCTTCTTCGATAGTTTGTTCTTTTTCTGCTTGTTTCATTCTCAAGCGCAAGTTGTAATGGGACCAAAACAAGTTTCTAAAGCTTTTCATGTCCAAGTCTATTTCTTCTTTTTTAGTGGATGAGGTTGAATGTGTTCTAGTTCTTCTTGCAGTCGGAGCAAGATGCAGTGTGAGATAAGATACGACTAACAATCATCCTTAAGTTGGATGCATGTGCCCCATGCAACACCCATCATTCAGCTGCAAAAAAAAGAAAAGAATGTGCACAAGTAATTGTTGGTTGCAACATTTATTAAATTTATATAAAAATGACATAAAATTACCAACAGCTCTCGTCTTCCGTCCCGCCTTTGCAACATCCCGCATAAAAGACCCGATTAGATCCCTAAAATACTTTATTTGAAATTGGAAGACCTCAAAAGTCAGTAAACTAAATTGTTCAGTGGTAGAAAATAAAAATAGTGGTAATTGCAGTTACCTCTACAAGAGCATTCACCTCCATGTTGGGATTGGGTTTAAGCTTCGCAATAACAATTTGTAAAGCCTCAACAAATGTGGATCTATTTCAATATTTTGGTAGTATTGGTATTGAGGGTTTAGATAGTGTGTTGAAAATAAAAAAAATGCACAACATTTCAAAACCTAATCTTAACCAAAAATCAAATAAATATAACTTTAGCAAAATAAAATAACTTATCAACTAAATGAAGTGGGTGGATAAGCATCTTCATCCATCTACAATTAATGATCTTTATGTAGTTTTTGTGACCTCTTAGGGCAGTTACTTTTATTGCTTCTTTCATTAACTAGATGGCCTCATAAAGATATCCCATGGTTGGTTTCTTATCCCCATCAGCCATCCTTAGGACCCTCACCACTAGTTCTAATATGTTCACTACCATGTGGCACCAATCCCAAAAGGAATGATTACACACAATTGATTCGGTTAATCGTCCTGCCACATTGTTACTCTCTTTATAGTCGTACCACTCAGGTGAAGAAAACAATGCCTTCAAGCCAACCTTCTTGTTTTGGATATTATGCAATGTTATGTAGTTGGTGGCAAAGCGTGTAACACTTGGCCGCACAATATCACCTTTACATCTCTCTCGAAATTGCCAAGACATACCCATGGTTATATATGAAGGTGGTGATTGTCCTAGCCTCTTGCACTATCCTTTTTACAACATATATCTTTCTTATGTCCTTAAGCATGAGGTTTATGCAATGGGATACACAATGGGTCCAAAATAGATTATATTTTTCCATTAACTTCCCTCTAGCTTTGTTGAAATTGTTGTCATTATCTATACTTATTTGGACCACATTTTCTTTGTTGACCTCGACAATGACATCCATTAACAAGCCACGTATATATTTGTAATCCTTGATAACATTAGATGCTTCCACAGATTTTAAAAACACGGTGACGG
The DNA here is from genome assembly GCA_025762735.1 of Platanus orientalis. Lineage (NCBI taxonomy): Eukaryota > Viridiplantae > Streptophyta > Magnoliopsida > Proteales > Platanaceae > Platanus > Platanus orientalis. The sequence continues at coordinate 14,640 of JAOXJP010016620.1, read as the reverse complement.
CATCACAGTGAACCATGAAATTGATGATTGTCTGTCTCGTAGGACTAGTCCAACCATCAGACATGATAGTCACCCCATATTCCAGCCATTTTTTCTTCAATACACCTATATAATCATCAAGGAGTTTATTTTCATGATTTTGATACTTCCCCATCACCTCACATGCAGTGGATGCCTTAATACTCGGCCCTGCTTTCGCCGCCTGATTTATCAAATTTTGAAGGAGAGACTTTGTAGTTGCATTGGCTGCAATGCCATGAAAGAAAGAGAATTTTGAATATGTTTGGCCTACTTTTTGTTTCATATTCCCCAACATTTCTTTTATCCTTCTTTGCTTGTGTTCTTGGGAGGGGCAGAGATCAGGATCAATGGGAGCGGTCATAGGATAATCCCTTATACTAGCAGCTTGACTAATCCCATGACTCCCACCACCATCATTGGACCTGCTCCACCACCTACTACTGGTACCACTAGCACTAGCACCAGCACCCGTACTAGGTCTCCTACTATCACTGCCCACTCCCTCCTTATACGCAGAAGACCCAAAATCAAGCCTAAAAGAGTGCATACATCGAAGCTCATCTCTCATCCTGCTCTGCCAAGCTTGCCCTTACTGCAAGCCTATATTGTTGCTTTTACACCTCTGTCTTACAATCAGATGGGTAGTGTAATCCATCATCAGTATCCACATCTATATATCCTTGTGAACCCTATAATGTGGTCTCCTTGTCTATCTTTGTCTTTTTACCTGTTTTTTTCTCCGCCAAGTGATCACTCATTTGTTTCCAAATTTGAGGTGGAACACACTCACACCGCGATACCCCTCTATATTTTTCACTAGCAAGATGTTGTTTCAGTTAAGTCATCTCACCACCATGCATCTTTTTCCCACAATAATTACATTTTGTTTTTCTTCTATCCCCACCAATCATAGTGCAATGCTGCCACCCAATATTCTCCTTTAGGATACGCGACCGTGAGGCATAATCGCAATCTTGCGGACAAAAATGAAATTATATAAATAAAAATACAATATAACATATGCAACTAAATAGGACATAGAGAAGCATACACAATATGTTTTAAAATGTTCTATACGTTTGATGTAATTTTATTTATTTATTTATTTTATTTATAAATTTTTTATAAAAATATGAAAAAATTAAAAAAATACAGAAAACATTGTAGAATTAAGAGATATGTTCAAATATGATTTATGTATTTTTTCATAATTATTGGCATTTTTCGGAATTTTTAAAAATTTTAATTATTAAATAAATACAAAAAATATATTTTATTTTTAGAGATTTACCAAATTGACGTATTATATGCAAAATGGGCTGTAATATGTCATAAAAAAAATTAGACCAAACAATGCTTATTTGGTATAAGTTTTTGAATTTTCTATTTTTTCAAAAAAATAAATAAATATTTTATTCCCAAATTTTTTTTTTTTCATGAATGTGTAGATCTATCACAAATATATAACATATAAAAAATCTACAAGCTTAAAGCAGAAATAGAGAGATTATCGAAGTTTTTTTACAAGATTTAGGTTTCGGCTTCGATCCGACTCAAATGAAGCTTTTCAATCGAAATGAACTCAAGTGGAGTCTTAGATTTATCTTAAGGTAAATCTACCAAGAAACAGAAAATAAAATTGAAATTTTTGATGGATTTTTGAAGCTTAATAAAATTGAATTTTTGAAGCTTGCGATAAGGGGTGTTCGGCTGCGAGACACGATACCCCCCATCTTGCGTTTCTCGGATTTTTAACAAAATTTGGCCTTGGGGTTCCCACATATCGCGAGACATGTGCGAGACGTGCAATATGTGGGAACCCCAAGGAAGATCTCAATTACATTATGGGTTTCATCTTTCACCCCGGCAATACCGAGACATATCTAGCGATACGAGACGTATCATGCGATACTTAAAAGCACTGATTGACACTCCCCCTCAAGCTAGTATGTAAATGTTGTGCATACCAAGGTTACCAATAATCCTACTAAAGTTAGGACTACACTACCCCTTGGTGAACACATTGACTAACTAATCTTCATTCTTCACAAAAGGAATTCACATTTGTGTGGTTTGCAACTTCTCCCTAATGAAGTGTCTCTCAACCTTGATGTGTTTAGTTCTATCATGCTGAACGGGATCATAAGCAATGCTAATTGTGGCGTTACTATCACAAAATAATTGCATAGGACCTTAAGAGTTGAATCTTGATTCTCTAAGAAAGCCACATATCTGCAGCATCTCATAAATCCCACGTGCCATGGCTCAAAACTCGGTTTCTGTACTTGACCGAGTTATAACTGGTTGCTTCTTGCTATGCTAAGAGACAAGGTTACCTCTTATAAAGGTACAATAACCTGAAGTGGACCTCTTTTTAGTCACAAATCCTACCCAATTTGCATCGGTGAAGGCCTTTACTTGAAGATCATGTCTTCTACCATACAAGAGTCCTTGACTTGGACTCTTCTTCAAGTAATGGGCAATGTGTTTGCTACCTCAAGATGCTTGATTATGAGAGCATGCATAAATTGATTGACCACTCCAATTGCATAAGAGATATCTAGTCTAGACTCCAACTACGTAAGAGATATCTGGTCTAGTCAAGGTTAAATAGATAAGATTTCTTTTGAGTCTCTGATAACATACAATATTAGAAAGTCGATGGCTCTCATCTGCACGTAGACTCAATGGGAGTGTCACAAGGTCTACACCTTATCATCCCAAAGCCCTAGAGGAGATCTAATACATATTTGTTCTGAGATAGAAGGAGACCATCCTTGGATCTAGTAACTTCAATCCCAAGGAAGTATCTCAGGATCTCTAATTCCTTGATCTCAAACTCCTTGCCAAGAAAACCTTTTAGGTTATTGATCTCACAATAGTTAGCACTCGTAACTACAATATCATCAACATAAACAATGAAGGTTGTCACCTTCCCTTGTTGATGTTTAACAAAGAGAGTATGATCTGTTTGACACTATTTTTATCCATATTTAAACATGACACTATGAAACTTCTCAAACCACACTCGAGGGAATTGTTTAAGGCAATAAAGAGCTTTCTTGAGGCAACACACTTTCCCTTTGCTTATAAAGAGCTGAAAACCAAGGAGTAATCTCATGTAGACTTCCTTTTCAAGGTCTTCATGAAGAAAGATATTCTTGACATCAAGTTGAAACAATGATTATCCTTTATTAGCAACAACAAAGATCAAGATTTTGATAGAATTTATTTTGGTTATTGGAGAAAAGGTCTCCAGATCATGGTTCGAAAAATCGGCCGATCCTGAATCCTGGGTCAGATTGGCTTGGATCGGGTGGATCCGCCTGTGGATCAGTAAACTGGATCGACATCGGTTCGGATCGAGTGATTCAAGCCAGATTTTCATTTTTTTTCCTTTTAACCTTGGATCAGATCATGATATTTTGATCCATGCTGCTCATAGTCAATTCAATTTGTTTTGGTGTAACCAATAGTTATTGATCTAGCCTTTTTAATATCTCAAAAATTCAATTTGGTTGAGTGGGATACTTTCATTTTTTGTTTTGCTGCCTCTTTTGTTTCTTGGGGCTGTATTTCTTGTTTTTTCTTTTTGAATATATTCCTTACCTTACCTTACCTATAAATAAAAAAAAAACAATTCCATTTGGTTGTAACTTCACAAAGAGTACCCATCTGCACCTCACAGGCTCTCTGATGAGGACATCGGGTCCAGGTGCGCATTTTAGACTTACCAGAGACACTCTAGGAGAGCTGGACCTCTACTGAAACCGATCCCTACATGTTCGAGACCTTAGTTAGGCTTTCTTTACAATGTTTTTATTGTTTCTAGACATTGTCTATATGTTTCTTGTTGGGGGGGACACATATTTATGAGGGTAGTTTAGACTTTAGTTGCTTATTTGGGTTTTTATGTCATTTATTTGAGTTTGGGGGTATATTTGACATGAGTATATTAAGAATAGGGGTATTTCAGTCCATGAGGGACATATTTTTGTAAACCTAGTCGTGGGGGGGTCTTTATATACCCCACAACCTGAATATTTATGGGATATGATACTTTGATTTTGAATGGAACATCTTCTTCTTCTTCTTCTTCCTTGTTCTACAAGTTGGAGATCCAAAACCCTAGAATGGGACTAGGCCTCCACCTAGTTTAACACTGGTGGTAGAGGCCACTCTCTTCCCTTTGGGTTAAAGGTTCCCTCCTCTCTTCTTTTTTTCATCTTCTAATTTTTTTTTTATTTATAAATTTGTTTTGTTAAAACCATACTGTTGCAACGAGAATCATCACCATCACCAACGTATCGAAGATTAGCTCAAACCAACACCCCCAGGAGCTCTATAAGGGCTGGGCAACACCTCATCTTGCAAGCCCTTGCTGAAATTTTTCAATTTTGAAAATATTCCATAAGTGTTCTTCAAGTATAGGCGTGCAACAGGGTGCTGAAGTGATTTTTGAAGAATGGTTACCAGCTGTCCTAGACCAAAGTTCTGGTCGAACTAACAAGTCTCGGGTGTTCTACATACTTGGACAATCCTAGGAGGAGTGTCTGACTTCCAGAATCTTTAGTCAGCAACTAGCCATATAAGGCCTTAGTCCATGGGTGGCGGCACTATTGAATTCTATGGCTGAATTGGGTTCTTCTTCAAACCATCAATCTCTGACAATAGTTTGCTTGTGATTTGAGGGATTGCATACTCCAAGGCATCAAGGATTCTTAGTACAGCAGAAAACAGGTCCCATCTCTCTCGATTCAACCTCTTTGAACTCTTCATAAGTAGTACTTGTTAGGGTGTTTGGCATAGGTAAGGGTTGTGCTGTTAATATTTTGGATATATTTCTAAAGTCTTAGCCCTAGTTTTTTGAACCTAATCATTGTCCTTAACATACCTTAAATTCCCCCATAGAAAACCCCTGATGTTTTGATGTTTTCCCCATTACTACCTTGTTTGGAACACTTTTTTTAGCACACTTTATTAATATCAGATTTTCTGGACAACAATTTTACAATTCATATTTCGCTAAATCAATTGGATTTCTTAATATGTTAATTAGGTTACTTTCTTATTTATTGCTTTGTCTTCCTTAACTTTTTTAATACATGATGATCCTAACTTCAGAACCACTTAATTTTGCATGTGATCGGTGCAAGTAGGAATCTAGTTTATATCACTTTATTACTCTTGTGATTTTATGTCTATCTCGTATATACACACTTCACTCACCTATATACATGCTGCATCACTCTCCTTTCTTGAAAAATTTACAACATCTCATGTGTGGTTATTTTCTAAAGCCTGCACTTTTTCCTCCATTGTTGTTTGGTATTAAGGTTGAGAAAGAGCTTGAGGTACACTGCATGGGATGGAAACAAAAGACAAAGAAGTAGAAAAAACCTTAAATTTAAGAGATAGAGAGTCATAACACATATGAGTACAAAAACATGTACCCTTCTTAACAATAATGGGAAGATGAGAATCATGAAGTATATGAGCAATAGCTAGAGAAGAGGCGATTTATTGGAGAGGCACATGAGAATAAGAGGCATCTTTTGCTTCCTTCGATCAAACGCATCAGTATAATCTTTCACCCAAGCTTTCTTTTGAGCCGCTAGGCCCTTTTCATTTTAAATAAATCTTTGCTCTGTCTCCCCCTTGCAATGACATCCAACAACAAAGAAGAGATATGGAGGTAAGAAGAGGAAGAGCCACCTCATCTTTTACTTTCACATCGTTTCTCCTATTGAAGATGAGGCTGGCTAGGAGAAAATAACAAAAAAGGTTCATGGAAAGCAACATCCATGGAAACAAAACGCATTCGAGAAGAGGGATGGTAGCATTTATTTTCCTTTTAATTCGGGGCATACCCAATGAAGATACACTTAAACACCTTGGGTTCCAACTTGGAGCAGTCCAACTTAGGGAAATAAACATAGAAAATGCACCCAAAAACCTTAGGAGGGAGGAACCAAGAGCAGAACCTTAAAGAAGAGAGAGAAGACTAAAATCCTAGAATTCGATAGGAAATACGATTCATATGGTATGCAACAATCTAAAGAGCACCTGTTGAAAAATCCTAAGAAACATGCATAGTGAATAACAAAGCACGAGTAATCTCTAACAAATGATGATTTTTTCTCTTAGTAATCCCATTTTGTTTAAGAATTCCTAGACAAGTGGTTTGATGAATATGTCATGCTGTGAGAGGTAGGTGGAAAAAACAGTAGACACATATTCAACTCTATTATTAGAACAAAAATTCCGAATCTTGAAATCAAACTAAGTATCAACCATTTTATGAAACAATTGAAAAACATAAGACATTTCATGTTTAGCATGCAACAAATAAACCCAAGTAGTACGAGTGAAGTCATCTACAAAAGTAACAACATAACAATAACCAAATAAGGAAGTAATAGGGGTAGGACCCCACGCATCAAAATGAATAAGAGAAAAAGGAGATGTATTCATGCTAGTACTCATAGAATTTGTAATTCTACAATGTTTGACAAACTCACAAGTTTCACAATGAAACGAGGGCATAGAAATAGAATGACATAAACAAAAAAATAGTTTTTTCGAAATAAAGTAAGAGGAGTGGCGAAGTCGAAAGTGCCACTGCATAAGCTAGGACAAAAAGGACAGAGAAGATGTCTATTGCACTGGGGAAGCAATATGTGAGTTCTCATTAAGAAAGTATAACCCTTACTCCTCACATCTACCAATACTTTGCCTCGTCAACAAGTCCTAAAACACACAGTAAGAAGGAAAGAAAGTGAAACTACAATTCAAAGACTTAGTCAAATGACTAACAAAAACAAGGTTAAGTTGAAAGTTAGGAACATGAAAAAAAAATGAAAGAGATAAAGAAGATGTAACAAGAATAGAACCGATCCTAACAGTAACAAACAAGGAACCATTAGCAATGCAAACCTTGTCTTGATCAGAATAAAAATTACAAAACGAAAAAGGGACGGCATACTAGTCATGTGGTGAGAGGCACCTGAATCAATAATCCAAGAGGGACTAGAAGCAAGAGATGAAACATTGAGGGCAAAGTCTTGAATACCTACAACATCCACAGAAGATCTGGAGGCACCACCAGAGGAAGAATCCAATTGTTATAAAACGGCCAATAGAATCCATCTCTCATGAGAAAAATCAGGTGACTCAGACATTGCAAATGGGGTGGCAAGAGGGACAACATCAGACAGGGTAACTACAGAAGCACTTGATCGACCCCTAACAAAAAGACGGGAGGAATTACCACAACCACCGGCATAAAAACCATGTTGAGGAGGTCGAGGAGTGGACTCTAGGGGATGACCATGGAAATCCCAACAAGTTGCTCGAGTATGACAAGAACAACCATAATGATCACATCGTAAACAATCTCGGTCATCAGAGGAAGAACTCTATCATCTAGAACCTCTACCACCACGGGATTCAACTTGACTAAATGCTTAAAAACACAATGCTCCTTTAAATACTGACAAAATGCAGCATTTATGGGATCAATGATAGAGCATGTATGATATAGATCAATCTCCTCCGAAAGACTAAGCTTGGCATTATAATATGCTGAGATAGACTGCTCCTCCTGGTGCACTTGCCACAATTGCTAGCTCAGCTCATACACAAGACCAATATGACCCTCTTCAGAATAGGTGCAAACAAAAGAGTCCCAAATGTTCTTGGCCGTGAAAAGAAATAAACAGTTCTGCTGATAGGCAGCTCCATTGAATGGATCAATCACACAACATAACTAAGGCATTTTTTGCCTCCCACTTTGTATAGGTAGAATCCTCATGCTTTGGGTCTTTAGTCTCCCCTGTAATGTAACCCCACTTTCTGTGACCCATAATAGTGAGTTTTGCAGACTGAGGCTATGTGAGAAAGTTGGTACCATCTAACCTAACTGTAGTAATGGGAGCACTATAGGCCTCAACAGGGCCACTCCCGAGAAAAGCACCACTAGTTCCAGAGGATGTTTCACTTATATCAGACATGGCTGCAATTTTAATACGGCACAGAACCCAAGAAAGAAGAACAGAGCTGCTGCTAGATATCAGAATCAGTAATCACAATCAATCTCCACATATAGCACACGCAAATAGAACAACCGGAGTGCCAATAACCACAAGAAATACCACGGAGCACACCCAGCTACAGCACACACAGTGGAGAACAATTAAGGAATAACCAACGATTGCAGTACCCAGAACCAAAGTGCGCATGGTCTTGATCACATCCATATCAAACCAAAGAGCTCCCACAGAGCACAAACAGCACATAACAACTAGAATAGAAACTCCACAGCACAAACCAAACGTAGCAGAAGAATACATGAGAGCATTGAAGGCCACAACAGGTAGAAAAATAAACAAAACAAACAAAAAGGGGAACAGAAGCAACCGGCAGTAAAGGTACTAGGGGAAAAACAGCATAGCAACGCCAATAGGGCTCCAAATCACAAGATCTTGGTGTCAATCGAAAGTTCAGATAGTAAAGAAGTAAAACAAAGGAGAACTATTAGCCAAAAACTTCACAAGGCACATCGAGCAGATCAAATAGATGTGGGAAAATTTCACAGAAAATCAAAAAAGAAATACACCAAAAATACAAAACAACTTCAAATCTTGCGAATAATAGTACCAGAAAACACCATAAATCGAGACTTATACAGATATGGAGGATTCGTTACTCACCCACTAGGTCTGTATGGATGGTGACATCATCCGTACAGCCATCAGCCTTCAGCGGTGAGGTGGTTCTGCAGAAGACTTCCTTGGTCTTGGATCTGGTAGTAGGCTTTGATACCAAGTGGATTTGTAGGACTAAAGTGTTGTGCGGTTCTAGGGTTTATTGAAGGAAGAAGAAGAAAAAGAATGAGAAGAAGAAAATCGTAAGGAGATATTGGAGATACTCTCCCATATGTTTTAGCATATATTCAAAGAGGGAAGTACAATACAAGGGGATATTTACAAGTATCCCGCTTTACACCAATCTAAAAGTAAACCCTTACATATTGTACTCCCATATACATCAACAGTAAACAACTCTCAAAAGCCTTTTGAGAGGGTGTCAGAAGATCAAACTCATTTTTTCCATGAGACCATCCAATGAGTTCATGTATCGGCATGCTAAAAATATCATCAAAGCTTTGAATTTGTAAAGTATTGCGTGCTTTATTAAATGATTTAAATTTAGAAGTGTTAGCAAATCTTTGCAGACAAATGTCCCTCTACTCTGCCCCTTACATGTGTATCCAATTTCAAACTATATATATATATATTATTTTTAATTTATAATTTAGTGTATGGGTTTTAGTGATGCAGCACAATAGATGGGATACCAAAATTGCCATAGGGTGTCATGCGGCAACCATTCATTGGATGGACACTAACTACCCACTTTGGAGGCCCAAGGTCAAGCCTAAAGATAAACTTTGGAGGGGAGAGTCCACATTAATTAGGCTATTATTTTTGTTGTTTTTGGGTATTTAGCCAAGTTTTAGTAGTGGGGAGGTTGTGTATGTAATAAGGCTTAAGCCATGGGGGTTAGTTGTTATTTTTAGAAGTTATTTTTTTTTTTTTAGAGTTTTATTTATGTATTTAAATGGCTGGTCGTACAGCACTCAGTATGGGGGTATTTTTGGTCTCCTAATTTAATTAGGATTTAGATCATCTACTTGAAGGTCAATCGACCACATTGTAAACGGCTGGGATTAGTTACGAATTAAGTTCGTACATATAGGTGTGAACGACACTAGAGGCTGATGCATCAACTCCGAAAAGTGATTTACACTTTTGGGGGGAGCTTATCACTTTTTAGTGCTGATGTGTCCACACCCTGGCGCCGTTCGCACCTATTTGTACGAACTTCATGCATACCTAATCTTTTAGGCATTGTAAAGGGGGTAGAATTTTTTTAAATAAAGTAGTGGCTTTGGATTTGGAGCCCCCAAGTGGAGTTGTTTCTCCCTAACCTCTCACGGGAAAGAAAAAAAAAGGTGAGTCTCTTTTTTTCTTCTCTCTTCTTCTTTAATTTTTGGTTTGACCTTCTTATTCTTCGTCCCCTTCTTTCTTGGATCTACTTCTCTAATCTTGAATCTTATTTTCTGTCTTTCTCAACCCTACCTCTTTTCTTGAGTACTTGATTCAAGAATTCTGGTTTCTTGGACCAAAATTTTCTGCACACCCACATACCTTACATCTTCTTCATCTACCATTTTCTTGAAACCCTAATCTTCCACCAACATAACTTTCTACCCCCTACACCTAATTCCTTTAAGCACTTTCCATCATCAAACCCTCATCCATCTTCTTGATTTCCAAGATTTCTCCAAGAAAACCCAAACCTATCCAAAAAAACCCAACCATACTAATCGGCCATAACCATGATGACAGTAAATTAACCAACTCTCCCAAAACCTAAAGGTGTTAGGAGATATACAAATTGATATACTTCAACACCCATCCTAAGGAGGAATATTGTTTTCTCTTAGAAACACACTTGGGGAACTAGGCACTGGTCCACACAATGCATACACACGCACACAACACTACATCCGGGAAAATACTTCCACCGTGATTCAAACTCACGACCAAACCTGTTCTGATACCATGATGACAGTAAGTTAACCAACCCTCCCAAAACCTTAAGGTGTTTGCTACCATGTTAGGAGATACACAAATTAATATACTTTAACAACCCAATCCCCTTTTCTTTTTATTTTCTTGAAAAGAAAATAATTAGAACCCTAAAAGAAACCTTATGGCTAGGCCTTTCCCTTGATTTCCTATTTTTTAGGATTTCAAATTTGAAAACCCAAAATTTTCATTCTTGCTGCAGTCCTGAAATTCTTTGTTTTTCTTTCTTTCTTTTAATGACCATAAGTCCTATCTTTTATGAATCATGCAGTATACATGGTGGGTCTTGACCCATATTCTAACCCTCTATGAAAATCCATAGGACCACTCTAGTTTCCCGACTCTTGTTCCTATGGCTACTCCCTCTTGAGCAACCCTTATTTCTCCTAATAAGCCCATGGCTGCACCTGTCTTTCTCTTAATCTTTTCTGGATTTTTTTCCTACTTTAATCTATCTTCTCTCCTTTGTTATTCAAGAATTAATTTCTTGCAACCCTTTTAATTGAGTTTTGAATTCTTGAACTGAATTTTCCTTCATTCTTTAATTCTAGATTTTTGTTAGTTGTTTCTTGAATTACCCATCATTCTTCCTTTGTAGGAACCTAATTCTTGGGTATCCTACATCATGATGATAGCCAAGAGTCTTAATAAAACCCAAATAAAGTTGCAGAAGCAAGAATATAATTAAAAGAAACCAAGTTTTGAATCTTAAACACACCCATGGAACACAAATGCTTAGAAAATACAAGAATAAGAGAAAGGAACTAACTAGAGGGGTTTAAAGACGAAAAAGGGAAGAAAAGAGAAATAAAGAACCTAGAAGGGCAATTATGGAATTTCTAAACAGAATCTTGAAATTATCAAAATACTCCTACGGATGCATAAAAAATTCTGAAATTTTCAAGTAGATTCTGACGTATCTGAGGGTCCTATGGTCAAAATTTCATTGATTTATGATAAGATCTTGTATGTGAAATCATAAGATGTCAAATATTGGAAGATTCTTTAACGGAGATTTCATAAAACCAGTGGAAAATTTTTGTCTATAAACTAGCAAGGAAGAAGGGGAGTCAAGAGGAGTTTAAGGAAGAAGAAAGATGATAGATGGGGGAGGAAAACTTGAGAAAAAAAAAAAAAAACACAAATTACCTTTGTTTGAGTAGTGCGATTTGGACTAGAAACTGTCACAGAAAACCTAGTTGTGAGTTATTTTCTTCTACAATTTCTTGTATTTCCAGCAACTTGAATCTTTTAATATGTATGGTGTTGCAGTAGGACAATAAAGGGAATTAGAATAAAAATAAGGGAGGAAAGAAGAAAATAGAACGAGGGGAAGAATAATAGTTAGAAAAAGATGGGAGAAGAAGAGAAGAATAATAAGATGTTAGAAGAAGAGAGAAGAAGAAGCATAAGAATGAACCCTAGCTAGTCCACATGGCTACATCATGGGAAAGGAGGAAGAAGGGATAAAACCCAACAAAACCAAACTTTAATTCATAAATTCATTGTCTACCTAGTACATCTTAAGTTAACATTTATGTAGGCTCAAAAATACAAAAAAAAAAAAAAAAATAGCAAGAAACCAAATTAGAAAGTCCTAAACTACTGTCTTACTTAATACCTAAGACTTTCCTAAACTCAAAATTGCTAAAACATTGACTTTCTAAAAACAAAATTGCCAAAATTTAAAGCCTCCCAGAGAATTTCGACCAGCACTCCAAGAGGGCCCCACTTTGACTTATTGACTCACTATATTAAATTACCCTTGACAAAAATGTCTTATTACAACAATTCCTTATTATTAAAATAACCTTGACAACAATGCTAGCTTGCTAAGTTGGTAAAGTCTGTGGGTGTTGTACCACAGACTTGGGTTCAAAACTTGTCTTCACCTACTTACCTATCAAAAAAATTGTCTTATTACAAAAGTATCCTTGGATTAAAAAAACCCTAATTACCCATAAGGCCATAACACTATTGGCCTTATTACACGTATATCCCAACGCGTAAAATACTCTAATTAACCCACATACTTCACAAGACATGAACCTTGTTCTCTTGTGTGGTGTCACATATAAGAGCCTCTTCACAATGTCTGCATCATTCAATAAAGAAGAAAGGGCTTCCTCTGAACAAGGAAGAAAATATACTTAAAAAGCTAGTTCAGTGACCATGTCACTTGTAATCCCAAGAAAAAGCTATTAAAAAGAATCTTTTTGATGAATTAACAATCTTTACTAAAGAGAAAGAAGAAAAAGGGGGGGGGGAACTGTACAAAGAAACGAAAATAACTAAAATATAGAGACGGCACAAAGGCTGCCAAGACCAGCCCAACTATGATAAGTCAACCCTCCATTAGCAATCCGGCATGTGATCCCCAACAAAAACAACCTGCTATTGTGCACTCCACTTGGCAAGCCTATTAGCCATAGAATTTTAGAATCTAGGGACATGCTAGAAAATAGCAAAACTTTCCTTAGCTAAGGCTTTTATCTCACAAATAAAGTGATGAAGCCACCAAGATCCCTGACTTTGGCCTCTCCCCTAGCTCAAAACAGTCATAGAGTCTTGGCGCACCTAACACCCCACAGGAATATACAAACACCCTATCTTTCAGTAGTTACTCTAATCCAGGAGCATACCATGTCAAGAAGGAGAAGCTAGAGGACCGTGGGAGGACCGTGGGTAGTCCTCTTTGTTAAATCTAGTAGAGTAGATTATTTTTCTATTGTTTTCTTATTTTAGAAGAGTTAATTAGTGGTAATTTTGTAATAAGGCCGATGGTGCCATGGTTAGTTTAGTTTTTTTGGGTTTTGAGTTGTGATCCCGTTTTTCACTTGACTTTTTGGCTTGATTTTGATATAGGTTATTCAGTTATCTTTCTAATGAGACTAAGGTTGTGCAAATTTGAGGTGATTTGGGAAAGTTATATGACCAAATTAGTAAGGGGGTGTCAATAAAAATGGGGATAGTGTTTTTTTGGAAAGTCTTAAGTTTTAGTAGTTTTAATTTTTGGAAGAGTAAGTTTTATGTTTTAGAAAATTTGGCTAGCAAGTTTAGGATTTTTAGGAAGTTTTGCAGAGAATATTTTGGGAGATTGTTTGAGATCTTGTGGGGCCCAATAACTTGGCCAACAAGCCAAATATTGTGTCAACCAAGATTTTTTTTTTAAAGTCTTATTATTTGGCAAGTTTATTTTGTTAGAAGTTCTTGAATCTAAGATTTTATTTTATTTTATTTTATTCTATTCTCCATGTAATGTCTATTTAAACGCCACATTAGATCAGTGAAAAAACAGTTGAAGATGAATATTTGAAAAAAAACACACATGTGTGTTGAAGTGGGTGGTATCCCAAGTTCTCTCTCAACCCCTCACATGAAGTGAGCATTCTACTCTCGTTATCTCTTTTTTCCTTTTTTTTTTCTATTTATCATCAATTACTAATTTTTCAATTAGTGTAGGAATCCTTTCCCTTTGGATCCTACATCATACTCCTAGTTGATTTGGAAATCCACTAAAAGGAATGTCCTTGAACTCTTCTCTTATTTCCATGTAAGATAAATTGCAGAGTAGATGCAACCTCTTGGAAGACTAATGATTCTTCATTCTTTGGCTCTCATGGATCATATAATAATAGTTCAGACATTTTTGCTTCTATTAGGGAATTAGTTCAAAGAAAGATTCCTCTCATTAGTTCAGACATTTTTGCTTCTATTAGGGAATTGTACAAGATGGATTTCTATTGATTGAGATAACAATTGAGTGTGCTCCCACTGCATGCAAAAATGAGGGTCACTTATTGATTTGTCATTTGCTTGGGTCATCTGCCTTATATCTGCGCAATATGGTCCTTTGATTCTAAGTTTATCCATATCATTGTTCTCTTGATCGGGCAAAAACCTACAAGAAGATGGTTAGGATCTCATAAGGGCAATATATATATATATATATATATATATATAT
>JAOXJP010016610.1:0-17509 GCA_025762735.1 Platanus orientalis | reverse complement strand
AGATAGTGGATGCTCAAGGCATATGACAGCAGCTAAATCTCTCTTCTCACACTATGTTCTCGGAAGGGAAGGAAGTCTAGCTTTTGGTGATGGGAACACTACCAATACTATGGGTCGAGGTTTTGTTGAGATACCTGGAGTCCCAACACTAAAAGATTTGTTTTTGTGGATGGTCTAAAGCACAACCTCCTAAATATAAGTCAAATTTGTGACTTGGGATATGATGTTGGCTTTACAAAGGATGGTTGCCACATAAGAGACAAGGAAGGAGTTGTTGCCAAGGGTATTCGTTACCGGTGACAATTGTTATATCTTTGGAAATAGTACACCAAACACATGCCTCATCACACAAAAAGATGAGACAAGTCTATGGCATCAAAAGCTTAAACATGTAAACTATAGAAACTTGTCTAAACTAAGTAGGAAAGACTTAGTTCTTGGTATACCCAAGCTTGGTAGACAAGAAAGCCTAATTTATGGTGACTGTCAACATGGGAAACAAATTAGAGCTTCCCATAAGAAATTGACAGATATTGGCACCATAAGACCATTAAAGCTAATCCATATGGATTTAACTGGACCAACAAAAACTGAAAGCCTTGGTGGAAAAAGGTACTTTATGGTCATGGTAGATGATTTCTCGAGATACACATGGGTATCATTCTTCAGAGAGAAATTCGAAGCATTTGATGAGTTCAATAATATTTTCATAAGATTACAAATGGAGAAAGAACTCACTATTAAGAGAATTCGTAGTGATAAAGGATGAGAGTTTGAAAATAGTAAATTTGTAAATTTTTACAATGAATGTGGGATTAAACATGAATTCTCTGCACCCAAAACACCCCAACAAAATGGGGTAGCGGAAAGAAAGAATAGAACTTTACAAGACATGACCATTGTCATGCTCTCTAGTAAACACCTTCCCAAAAGATTTTGGGCCAAGACCGTAAACACTGCTTGCTATATAAGTAATAGGGTGCATTTAAGGCCGGGTACTTCAAAAGCATTATATGAAATATGGAATGGCAAAAAGCCAAATTTGAAGCACTTGCTATATCTAGAGAGAAAGAAAAAACTTGGGTAAGTTTGATTCCAAAAGTGATGAAAGGATTTTCCTTGGATATTCTACTAGAAGTAAAGCCTACAGAGTATTCAATAAGAGTACTTCTAGTATGGAAGAGTCTATAAATGTCATTGTAAATGACCAACCAAAGACTCAAGAAAACAAGGAGGAAGAGGGATTACCGGATCCTCAAGTGGAACCTAAGTTCCTAAAAGATGTTCCCTTTCATGACTTCAAAAGTGAGTCTAAGGAAACAAATGATGATGATGTGAGCCATCCCAAGGATAAGAGACTAGTCAAAGGTTACTCATCAAAGGACATAATTGGAGATCCTAAAGAGGGTGTTAAAATAAGAAAAGAAATAGAAAATATTATTAGTCACATTTGTTTTACATTCAAAATTGAGCCTAGAAAAGTCAAGAAAGCTCTTAATGATCCAGATTGGATCATGGATATGCAAGAAGAGCTCAACCAATTCAAAAGGAATGATGTTTGGTATCTTGTGGAAAAATCCAATGACAAAAATATAATTGGTATGAAATGGATCTTCAAAAATAAGATGGATGAGCATGGAACTATAATATGAAACAAAGCAATATTATTTGCTAAAGGATATGCTTAAATGGAAGGAGTTGATTTTGAAGAGACCTTTGCTCCTGTAGCAAGGTTAGAATCAATTAAAATTCTTCTATTCATCACATGTCATTTTAAATTTAGAGTATTTCAAATGGACATCAAGAGTGCCTTCTTGAATAGTGTGCTCCAAGAAGAAGTTTATGTGGAGCAACCGGAAGGGGTCATAGACCCTCAGAAGCCTAATCATGTGTATAGGCTTAAAAAGGCACTATATGGTCTCAAACAAGCCTCAAGAGCTTGGTATGAGAGGCTAACAAAATTCCTTCTTGCAAATCAATTCTCAAGGAAAAGTGTTGATAAAACACTCTTCATAAAGAAGAAGGATGACTTCATACTCAAAACCCAAATTTATGTGGATGACATAATATTTGGTGCCACATGAGAAGACATGGCATATGAGTTTGCTCACACCATGAAGAGAGAATTTGAGATAAGTATGGAAGGGGAATTGAAGTTCTTTCTAGGACTTCAAATTAGGTAAACCAAGGATGGTGCATATTTGTAAATCAATCCAAATTTGCCAAGGACTTAGTTTCTAAGTTTGGAATGATCGAATCCAAACCATTACACACCCCATCAGCACCAGTGAGAAAGTAAACAAAGATGCAAAGGGTAAAGATGTAGACACTAAGGTATATAGGAGCATGATAAGCAATCTTCTCTATCTCACTGCGAGTAGACCTGACATATCATTTAATGTTTGCGTAAGACACCAAGCAGCTCCAAAAGAGTCTCACCACAAAGGTACAAAAAGAATTATTAAATACATTTGTGAAACTCTAAATTATGGACTATGGTATCCATTTGATACTAATAGTGTCATAGTCGGTTACTCAGATATAGACTAGGCCGGAAATGTAGACGATAGGAAAAGCACACGTGAAGGGTGCTTTTATGTAAGAAACTATCTCGTACAACAAGAAGCAAAACTTGATATCTTTGTCTACTGCTAAAGCCGAATACCTTGTGGTAAGAAGTGGATGCACTCAGCTTCTATGGATGAAACAAATGATAAAAGACTATGGTCTCGAGCAATTAATGATGGAATTGCTCGTAGACAACAAGAGTGTTATTCAAATCTCAAAGAACCTCATTCAACATTCTCGCACTAAACATATAGACATTAGACATCACTTTATTCAAGATCTAGTAGGAGTGATTGCACTAGAGTTTATTGAAACTGAGAATCAGTTGCCTGATATATTCATAAAGCCACTTGATTTGAAAAGGTTCATGCACTTGAGAAGTGCAATTGGGATGTATGAGATTTGAGCATTAAAGGATGATGAAGTGGAGAAGCAAAAAACTGATCAAATTAAGAAGATTTGTGCATTTTTAGCACATTTGGATTGATCTAGATCCCACCGGATCAATCAACTAGGATTAATTCGGCATAGCAGGATCGATCTGATACAACGGTTCCAACGGGAAATGAACCGTCAGTTGGATTAAAAAAGGAAAAAAATGCCTACTCCTTCTCATTTTCCTTTGCACACTATTCTCCCTTGCTTTTCCGTTGAAATTTCTATTCCTAAATCCCTTGCTTTATCACTCAATGGCTCCACCAAAGAGGAATACTAACAAAGGAAAGGCCCCGGATACTTCAAAAATGTCGGTTCAAAATCCTTCTCACCCACCTCCAGTCAATTATGGGCCATTTCTCAATGCCTCCCGCTTCTCGAACTACAAACACTACTTTTTAAAGAGGCCAATTATGGTAGAGTGACACATACATCAGAAGACTCTCTTCGACACTCTCATAGGTTATGAGCTTATGTTTGGTGGATGGGAATCCCTTATGAAAATAAAAGGGATTGTTTAAGAGGAGGCGGTTCGGGTGTTTTGGTCAAACATCCACGACTCTAAACTTGAAGACCTCATCTTCCACACAAATGTCTATGGAGTTCAGATGATCGGCGCTATCCACTTTGCTTGGAATATCCAGACCAACTAGCTAAGCAGCGGTATTCCCTCCCGAGGAGCTCGATAAGGCAACTATCTCAGAAGTATTTGGTCATGAGGGCACAACATGGTTCGGAAAGCTTTAGGCCACTGAGTGCCTACTCGAAGTGCAGTTATTGAATCTCATTTTCACATACAAACTATTTTCCATAATGCACAACAATGACATGTTCGACGTGATGGTGCACATTATCTATTCCCTCCTTACCAAGGAGGTTGACATGTAGCCATTCTATGCCATGTCATCATCTTAGAGGCGGAAAACTCCAATGCCTCATGGTTGCTACCTTACAGTGTGATGATTATATACCTTTTGAAGATTTGTGGGGTATCATTACCTAAGGATGCCACTACCCTGAAGCAAGGTGTCGAGATAAACCAGTAGATATCCGGTGGACGCTTCGAGAGGGCACATGCTCGAAGAAGAGGAAGATGCCTTCTAAGTTGGACCTTCCACCACTCTTGCCACATCAACACCACCACCTCCTATGCACAAGGAGGTACCACTTGTGGCTATGCCTCCACCTCCATTAGTAGTAGAGACAGTTGTCCCTCCTCCTTCAGCTCCTATTGCCACATAGGACGAACCTCCGGTGCCCACATTTGTGAGAGAGGCCTTGGATGGTCTCTAAGAGTTGTCCGAGAACCTCATCAGTCATCTCAAGAAGATGGGGGATAAGCTTAATAGTATTGAGCTTCGGGTGGAGAGATTAGAGAGTATTGTGGCTCCCCAGCTCCCACATCATCCTAGTGTCCCTCTAGACCTCCACACTAAGAGTCATGAGGATGAACATGAAGATGAGTGATTTTGTTTTTGTGTACCTCTGTCACATTTTGTCTTTCTCTCACATTTTGT
Source organism: Platanus orientalis (assembly GCA_025762735.1). Taxonomy (NCBI): domain Eukaryota; kingdom Viridiplantae; phylum Streptophyta; class Magnoliopsida; order Proteales; family Platanaceae; genus Platanus; species Platanus orientalis. Next base: position 12,989 of record JAOXJP010016610.1, on the reverse strand, counting down.
AATCCTCAAAGTATTTGGAATTTTACTATATAAATGAAAAACACTTGTTTTTGTTGCCTATATCTCATACTATCTGTTTCCATTATCTCCATTTGCCAATTTCATGATAAAAAGGGGGAGAACATATAATTGATATCATGGATATAGGGGGACAAATGCTATATGAGAGCATTAATATAGGGGGGGAGAACAAGAGAAATGTTATATGAGTATTGATATAGGGGGAGAGAATGAGAGAATGCTATATGAGCATTGAGTATGCATTTAAGGGAGAGCTAATTAAGAAGAGTTGGGAGAGCTAATGTGAAAATTTGAACAACTTAAAATTTCTCTAATGTAATGAACCAACATATACATTATTCATATTGCATTTCATATGCTTGCTTGAGTATGCTTGTTTGGACATATTTTGTTTATTTTCATTTGACTATATTATATTGGCTTGAGAGAGGTATTGTCTATCAATTGTGATTTTAGGTTATGAGACCAAGCATCTAAGCAAAGATCTTGAACAAAAAGCCCAAGCACAAATCAAGGGGGAGTTCAAGAATTCAAGACACATCATTTAGTTCTATTTGTTTAAATGTATAACTCTTGCATTTTCATGGAGTCTATAAATTCATTGCATATCTTTATTTTACTCCATCCATGTATTTCATTATGTTTTGTCATGGAATTGCCAAAGGGGGAGATTGTTAACGTAAATTTTCAATTCCATAAATTGTAAAATACATGGAGTGGTAGATTAGGAATGGCATGAGCACATTGCATATCTTAGTCATGTTTGTAATCATCAAGTGATCTTGGTGTCCAAGATGGAAGACAAGCTCTAAGAACTTGAAGTCAGGGATGGATTCGTCCCCAAGTTGCCAAGGTTTGAAGACTTGAAGACTCAAGCTTCATCAAACTCAAGGAAGGTTTGTAAAGGTGTATAAGGGTAAGAACAATGATAGACATAGGTTAAAGAGACCATAAGTCCCTTATATAGGTCAGTAGACCATTCTCATACTATTGGTATAGACCCATAGGGGTTGGGCATCAACTTGAGTCAAAATGGCAGAAAAACAGGGGAGTCGGATTGATCTAAGGGGTGTCGAATCAATCCGCACTTAATGGATCAATCCCCTACTTACCGAATCAATTTGGCAAGGCTCAAGTGTCTCAAACTGAGACACCGGATTAATCCAAGGATGCCAGATCGATCAATGGGGATCAATCTGATATAGCTAGATCAATCTGCCATCACAAAAATTCAAAAATATATAAATAGATCAATGCCTGTGATTTTTTGATTATTGAGAAAGATGTCATACCAAGGGTGCACGACTATGATCATCCCCTATAAGTATAAGAGAGACTCCAAATGAGCTCTCTAACACACTTAAACATAAAGAAGGAAAGAGAAGAGAGAATTAAAGGAAGCTAAGGCATTTACACCTCCCAACTACCAAAGGCTCACTCTAATGAGCATTCATTGAAGATCAAAGAGCCTTTAAGTGCTTCCCTAGCACTCTACTTTTGAAGAAAAAGAAGAGGGAAGCAAGATGAAGGGTTTACTCCCAAGTAAACCCTTGTGAGAAGCTCTAAGAAGCAAAAAGGCACTCTTGGAAGCTTGGTGGAATACATTGACATACTAGCTCAACAAAGGAGCAACCACCTCCATGTACATCAAGCTATACATAAGCTTTGTGAGGTAATTTGTATTGATTTCTTATTTACATTAAGACTTACCACTTGCCGGAGACGCTGAGCATAGACCATAGCACTACCATTGGGGACACCGATAATGTAGACCATACCTGCTGGAGACACCAGGTATAGACCACTCCCACAAGAGACACCAAGAGTAGAGCTTGTTTTTGTAAGTAGTAGGTTTTAGAATTTTAACCTTGATTGTAATGCAATTCAATTTCAATAAAATGTAATAACTCGGTAGTGAGCTTTGAAATTGGATGTAGGCCCAAGTGCCGAACCACTATAAATATTGTGTTATGTGTTTGCTTGGTGTGAATTGTCTCTTTTCTCTATCTTTGCATGGCATGATTGTTGTAACTCAGAAAAGTGTGCGCAAATGTGAAACACATTTCTCACTCACCACACTAATCATGGCAAATAGAAATTTTAATTGTCTCTTGCTATGAATAAAAGGATTTTAGTTTTTTTACTTTCACCTCAAAAGTGTGCACGAATGAACTGTTCACACTTGCACATTACGGAAACCAAAAATTGAAATGTGGTTCTATCTCTTCCCAGGAAGGTTGTTTTGGATAACCACGACTCTTGTGAGCCCTCTAACTGCCCAAATGATGGAAGATGATGGATTCTCGCATAGAAGAATCACCAAAATCTTTAGGATAAGATTTGAAGAATCCCACCTCAATAGAAATGATATGGAAGAGAGAGTTCTTCTCAAATGAGGACTCTCCCCTCTAAAATATTTTTAGTGCCTATAAATACCAACATATATGCATGATATAAAAGTATACACAACGAATACAAGGAGGAACGAGAGAGTTGAAGGAGTTTATCACAAGGAAAGCTATATTTGTCTCTTGGAGTTCTACAAGCTACCTCTTTTCTAAAAGAGGAGGGAGCACGTCCATTCCACTTCTACAACCTTCCCAAGGAAGATATCATAGGGAGCTTGAAGATGAATCAAGTTTCAGATAGGTAAACTTGTCGGTGAATGAACAAGTGTAATCCATATACATATATTTGAAAGAGCGTCTCTACTTCCCCCTTCTTCTTCTCTTTTATATGATTGCAACTCTCGTTTATAATACATACAAAGTAACTTAAAGATAATCAGAGGTTGGCTGTGCTAAATGGATGTAATTAACAAGTTTATCAAACTTGGAGTTTTAGTCCCCACCCAAAAAATTAATAAGCTAACCTCTAAAATGGTTAGGTAATTTGTCCAATGAATTTTACCTCATACACAGCTCAAAATTTGGTGTTACAAATTTCAGGTACGCCCGATGGGACAAGACTTTCCTCTCATCTCTCTTTAAGTTCAATTATATTAATGCCTGTTCCATGCTTTGATAGGTACCCTAATGGAGATGCAACTATGGAAGCCTCTCCTGGTTTGGCACAAATCACAAGGAAAACATGCGTTGAGGCATTAGTCTCCCCACCACCATCCATCCACGTGGTTGAGGCTTCGGTCTCCCAAAACCCACCCATGGTTGAGGCTTTGGTCTCCCAGAATAAGGTTAAGGCTTCGGCCTCCCTTACTTCTCAGCTAAGAAAAACAATGTTAAATTAGGGGGATATGCCCTCTAAATCATTTTAAGTAAATCAAAGAAATAATGGATGCATAAATATGAACTAAACAAATAGTCAAAAGCCATTGAATCCTCTGAAAAAAGACATAGTGTCGTCTTGGGCAAGCACCTAGAATTTCACTCGCCACAGCAAAAGTGCACAAATGAACATTCACATTCACATTCGCCAGAGTGCGAGTCCGTGAAAGACCTATATAATTCTCATTTGTGGGGAGATGATCACGAACGTAGGCATCATGTAGCAAAGAAAAGGGGAAAGGCCCAAATGCATAAGTCTGAAATCAACTATACTTGCTAAGGAGTCCTGCCTAGCAACTCCGCACCACTCGCACATAGTTTGGTGTAAACACCCATGGTGAATGAGGATGAGATTTCATATTTGTGCATAATTGTGCACTCCTAAAAGCGAAGATATTCACGAAACATGGCCTCAGAGAATGAACAATTGAATCCTCATTTGTGACACAAGGTTGTGGTAAATCAACAAGTAAATCCTCATTCGCACACATCTCTAGGTTTGAGACGAGACTTCATTTTTCCACCTGAGAACCATGATTTGACTACAATCCATATTACTTTCATAAGAGTTCCCACAATGCTCAGGGATCAAAATAAAGCAACAGGTTATCAATTAGATTGGTGTATTTTAACCATCTGGCCATGAAAGAAACTTGCAAAATAAGAAAAAGGGACTTAAGACAAAGACCCCTAAAAGTCATGCTTCACAAAAGGACCAATCACAGGGAAACATGGTCACTTACACCCCTCCTGTGAGGCATAATTGGTGGAACAATAAAGCAAGGGTAGAATTTAGAAACTCAATGCTCTTAACCCGATTTGATCTCCTTAAGGGGGTGAAAGAGATAAATCACCAGAAAGGAGAAGAACTTGTATAGGTAAAAGGGAAATGTGGCACTAAAGTAAAAGATTGGGGGACAAGAGTTCTTTCACATGCAATCAGAAATAGGGGATATGCAAATCAATGCAATACCACCATGGGCACACCCGCAAAGAGTCAGTGCTTCCTTGCCTCTTTATGTGGAAGACCACTCAAGCTATACTCCTTACATTGGTAGAAGCAAAGCATGCAGGCCTACTTATACCTTTCAAGCAACAGTAATGTTCACTGGGGCTAAGAAAGATGCCTCAACTAGCACCCCTAGTCCTTCTGGGTCACTACCATGAGCTTTCAACTCTGTAGGTATGATGACCAAAAGTCAACTAACGGCAAGTGCCAAGACACCATGGACACCCTTAAGAGGGTTACCAACTCCCAGAAGAACCTTAGTGGCCTCTCCCATTATGTTCTATCATGGTATAGCCCTCATATAACTACCGCAATGGTTAATGTTATCTCTACCTCACAAGGACAGAAAACAATAATACCAGGATCAAGGGGATGTCAGGATCTACCTATCGACCCCACATCAAACATAGAAAATGTAGACCTCTAGGATTACCGTTTTAACTCCGAAGGGGAACACACTACAACTGTAGAATGGTGAGCATAGATAAAAAGTTGAGACCATCGCTTGGCTGCTCAGGATGTTGCCATAGTAGAACTAAAAGCCATGATCAAACAGCTCACACTCAAAAGGCAAGGTATAATCCCATCAAATCCCAATCTCACCAGACCAGAAACTGCAAGGCCAACTATCTCTAACCAAGTGCAAGGGGGGTACACCCGTTATACACCCGAGTACACTTTTGCCACTCTGCCTAGATCTGCCCTAACTATAAGTGTTACGCCTAACATACCCACTCCACAGAGGCCACCTATACAGGGGCTTCCACAAGGTCCACATCCACAAGGAGCTCACCAGGGGCCCCTCATCATAAACAAGAGCCACAGGGACAATATGCACATCAGGTTCCACCTATGATGGATCCTAACTACATGCGGACAATGATGACTGAGATACTTAATGAATACAAAGAGCAAGAAACTATGAGCACATATATTACTGGGAAGCCATACCCTCTACATATGGATTCAGCACCCTTTCCACCAAAGTTTATCTAGCCTCACTTCAACACATTTAATGGGACGACTTGTCTGAAGTAATATATTGCTCACTTCCAGTCTTGGTGCGGTGTCATTGCATAACAAGGTGATTTATTATTGAAATTGTTTGTGCAGTCCTTAGACGGGGCCGCTTTCACATGGTACTCAAATTTGAAGCCCAACTCTATCCTAAATTGGGATTCAATGAAACTAGCATTCGTACAACAGTTCCATGGCACGTACAGGCCTGTGAAGCTGTATGAACTGACTAATGAAAGGCAATAAGATAATGATTCAATAGTGGACTTCATCAACAGATGGAAGAATATGTCTTATGCTTATAAGAACACACCTCTAGTTAAAATGCTTTTAGAGATGTGTCTGCAAAATATAGCCTTTGATCTTTCTCTCCATCTCATAACTTAGAAGTACTCTATATTCGATGATCTGATATCCAAGGCGTCTAACCGAGAAAGAAGGCTACTAGACCACAAACGTGAGAAGAGGAAAAAATTGGTGGTTAACAAGATGGAATCAGCTATGGTTACCATTAAAAAGCCACCCATGAAGTTGAAAGTCAAACACACGACAGAGATAACTAAGCTGGTAGAGTAAGAAGCTCCTCCCAGAAGGCCAAACATGAAAGAGTGACAAAAGAAAGCCTATACATTCCATCTTGATGATTTGGAGAGTCTCTTCAAACAAACAATTGAATCTCAAGATATTATACTTCTTGAGTCAAAAAGACTGACAAAAGCTAATAAAGTAAATGACCCAAAATATTGCAAGTATCATCGTATTCTGGGTCATACATTGTAAGACTACTTTATGTTCAAAGATAAGCTTCAAGAATTGATTGATAAGAACACCGTAGAGTTATATGCTGACATGAGGGCTGCAACCACTAATGCCATCTTTAGTGATGAAGATATGGTCGACTCCGCCAGCATCTAAGACAACATGGATGTTGAGGACAATTGGGTCACAATCGAAGACAAGGCGACACGGAAGAGAAGACTCCAGGTTGGAACACATACAAAGGAGAAAGTTCTTAAAATTGAGAGCCCTTAACCATCGCTCCATGAGGACAACTCTTTAGAGCAACCTCTTTAGGAGCCAGTTACATTAGAAGAGCTTATGTCTGAAGCTTCACTCCCATACCCGATAATTTCTTGCAATATGATGTTAGCTATACGTAGTGGTAATTCTCATTTCCACGGAGAACCACATTAGGTACCGATGCCACAGGGGTCAACAATAGTGATCGATTAGCTACAGAACACCATAACATACCAAGATCACTCCAAAAGGGTAATTATTTTGATGTCAATTTATAGATATAATGTTGGTCGAATTTTCATCACATTAACTGGATCCATACAAGACCCTCCATTGCGGTCTACAAGAATTACTCGTTTACCTATGACCCCCAAGAAATGTACATATTTTAGAAATGTATTAGCCAAGTTCAAGAGGCGGGACTTCCCTTGCCAGTGAGTTGTATATTTTAAGGCGTTTCCGCCCAGCTTTGAGGTTCCATTGTTCGCCACCTTCTCAAATGAAAATTATCAATGCCGGCAGCGTTATATGCTTAAATTCATGATATCTTATAGAGAGGTAATGCACAATGACAATTTGCTACTACGATTATTCCCACCCTTCTTGGACAGTCCACCATTGGATTGGTACATGGACCTAGCACTGTAAAGTATTCCTTCCTAGGTCCACCTAATTGAAATATTTATCCATGAATTTATGAGACCGAGCATGGAGCCTTACGACCCTTAGAATACGGATCCCTTGAGACAACCTCCTGAATAATAAACATATGAAGAATTCAATGGTGCTCCTAATCAAATCATCGCCTAACTATTGGATTCTAGGGGGATTCAAGACATGATGTATACCTTACCTAATTCCTAGAAGATTACTAGCTTCTTCCGCTCACATTGTATACAAGGAATGGGGAGCCCTATTTTCATGCCAACCATTTCCTACAAGAAACAGGTCTGCCAGCTACCTCCCATAATCTATTGGTGCGATTCTTCCCGATTTCTTTGAACTCACATGCTTTTGATTGGTACTTGACATTGTCATCGTGCTATGTTTCTTCATGGCCGATGCTTATTAATCATTTCTATCTCCGACAAAGAGCATATAGACATGACCTCCAATATATATAGAGCGTGGTTCGATTCCTACCCCAAAACCAATGAGATGGTGATATGGACGCTAGTGACTCCTTAACTTCAGTTGACAAAGATGACGATGCCCCAAACCTATGGCAGACCTGACATCATGATTTATCTCTACAAGACATGCCACCCTTGGTTACTGACTCAAATGACTTTGGCGATGATGAGTCTAGCATCACCTCTACAAATAGAGACATGCAATGTTACTAAACTTAAAATCACTACTCCGATGGAGGGACGTAAGCCACATCCCTAGCATGTCAATCAAGTCAAGTTGCTGTCCAAAAAGTAGATTCCACCTTGAGGCCCCACAGCCAATCAACAGGTTGATATAATAAAAAAGGAGGCTATGGAAGCCAAGCACAACAAAACCATAGAAAAGAAGGATAATCATGTTTTGTATGACGTGATGGCACGCCTCAAGAAGATCTCATCATTGCTGACTATTTATGATGCTTTACACATGTCACCAGAGCTTAGATCGTCCATGATCTATGCATTAACCCATCCTGATGAGTTTACCACAAATGATGAGATTGCTAGGCTTCTTGAAAAACTGTAACATGAGAAGGATTATATATGTCCACAGTCACTTTTGAAGATACTGATCGATACTCTAATGATCCTGGCCATAATCGACCTTTATTTATCACCGGTTCTATCGATAATCAGCCTATGTCTAGAGTGATGATAGATGGTAGCTCAACAATCAACATACTTTTGCTAAAAGCATTAGACTACTTGGGAGTAGATTTATCACAACTCAGGCCTAATACACTCGTCATCCAAGTTTTCAACCAGAATGAGCAACGTCCGCTTAGGTCCATTAGTTTTAGGATAAAGTTTGGTCATATAGACGATTGGATGCCCTTTTACGTGATCGACGTAGACACTGCTTACAATGCCCTCATCGGCTGGCCATGGATGCATAAATTCCAAGTGGTTCCCTCGACATACCATCAGTGCATCAAATATCCTTGGCAAGAATGTAGGGTTCCATAATAGCTGATAAGAATCCCTTCCAAATAGTGGATGCCTATTTTGCTGATGCCGTATATTACCAAAAGGTTGATTCTCAGGAAGCTATACACAATGTGCTAGGGAAGAACAGTGAAAGTGGCCTCAAACCTTGGAAGCTTAAGGTAAAGAACGGTGCCAAAACTACTAAAGGAAAAACCTCACTGCTACCAGATTTAGTGGCATAAAATTTTGTCCTCCCATTAATACATATGTCAGGAGCATGGGTCGATCCTTATTGGACGCCTTCTATTTTTCTACCTAAGGCCCTATACGGTCTACCGATCGTTCAGGTCCCATATCAAAGAGAGAACTATGAGACCTAGACAGTCTACTACCACATATGAAGTTAAATCCCCAGTTACTCTAAAACTTTGACTTTGATCAGCAAGGGAAATGGAAGAATTCTTATAAAGACAAGGATGTCCTAATGCAATAGTTCGAGCGTTTAGTCCTCCACTCAAAGAATAAGGACGACACAAGAGGGTTGGAAAGGAAGCCTACAAAGCTAAAAGTGTCTTCACACGCAAAATGGCATATGGAATTGACCTGTTCGAAGATGCTCCCTTCGAATGCTTGTTTATAGAAACACAGCCACCCAATTTTATCATGGGATTGGTGATACCCACTTCTTCGGAGCTTGAAGATGGAGGTCAAGCAACAGTGGATGATTTGATTGAGGTAAATCTAGGATTAGAGGACGACTTCTTCCCTACTTACATTAGTGCATACCTCTCCCCAGAAGAGCAGGCACAATACTTAGAGTTTTTTAGGCAAAATCGAGATGTGTTTGCCTGGAATTACTCTGAAATGCCAGGATTGGACCCCAATGTGGCCGTCCATTGACTCATCGTCGACCCAGCCTTATATCCCATTAAGCAACATCCCCATAAGGTCAGGCATGATATTACCAATAGAATTGAGGGAGAAGTGGAAAAACTGCTTAAAGTCAAGTTCATTCATAAGGTCCAATATCCAAAATGGCTTGCTAATATTATGCATGTATAGAAAAAAGAGCCAAATCAAGGTGTGCATTAATTATAGGAATCTTAATAATACATGTTTGAAGGATGACTTCCCTTTGCCACTCATAGAGTTAATGGTAGATGCCACTAAGGGGTACGAAGCTCTCTCTTTCGTAGATGGTTATTTGGGATATAATCAAATCTAAATGGCTCCAGAGGATGAGGAGGCCACTACATTTCGTACACCGATTGGTATATTTTGTTACAGAGTCCTGCCCTTCGGTCTAAAGAATGCTTATGCCACTTACCAAAGGGCAATGACCTATATATTCGAGGACCTATTACATGATGCAGTCAAATGTTATGTTGATGATTTGGTTGTAAAGACAAAGCTCAGGCAACATCACATCACTGATCTAGACTGGGTTTTTCAATAGCTTCACCATTATAATTTGAAAATGAACCCTCTCAAATATACTTTTGGCATGTCATCAGGGCGGTTCCTTAGATTTATCATCTAGCACAGGAGAATCGAAATCGATCCTCAGAAAATTACAACCATAGTTGAGATGCCAATACCATATAACATCACTAAACTTAAGAGATTGCAAGGCAGACTCGCATATATCTGACGGTTCATTTTAAATCTTTTTGGCCAATGTGAACCCTTCTCACACTTAATGAAGAAGGGAGTGCCTTTTGTATGGGACCAAGCTTGCCAAAATGCTTTTGACAATATCAAACAATACTTGCTGAATCCACCAGTACTCATGAGCCTGGCTTTAGGTAGGCCTTTGCTTTTATACGTGGCAGCTATGGATTCATCCCTTGGGGCACTGCTAGCTCAACACAACAAGGAAGGCAAGGAGCGCACTTTATATTACTTGAGCAGGACAATGATCGGTGCCGAGTTCAAATTACTCTCCTATTGAAAAGATTTGCTTGGCTTTGGTCTTTACACTATAGAAGCTAAGACATTATCTCCTTACCACGACAGTCCACCTCATATCACGAGCCGACCCATTGAAATAAATTATGAGTCACCCCTCAGTACAAGGGCGTATCGCCAAGTGGATTGTCCTTTTCTTAGAATTTGACATCCATTATGTCCCACAATGTGTAGTTAAAGGGTAAGCACTAGTAGATTTCATGGCCACGCATCCAGAACCTGACGACTCACAACTTCAAATGGAGTTACTTGATGAGAATGTCATGCAACTCTAGATAAAAGAAGACTGATAAATGTTCTTGGATGGTGCATCCCGGGGGCCTTCTACAGCTCTAGGGGACAACACAGATAAGTCTTCGGGGGTTAGCATCGTCTTTGTCACCCTGGACAATGGCAACATCTTGTATTCCCTTACACTGACTGAGGGGCATTCAAATAATGAAACTAAGCATGAAGCCCTCATCGCAAGACTTGAACTGGCCTTGGAAATCCCTATAGATGACCTCATAGTCTATGGGGACTCGGAGCTCGTCATTCAACAGATGAACGGTCTCTACCATATCAAAAAGCCAAGCTTAACACCTTATTTCTAAAGGGTTAAAGATTTGGCTAAGCTGTCCAGATGTTTGTAGATACAACATGTTAGGAAATACCATAACGGGCAAGTTGATGCACTCGTCAGTTTGGCAACATCTCTGACACACCCACAAGATGATTATCTGGTCGTCCACATAGGGGAGAGGAGGGTTGTTTCCCCAACCGGCCTCGGAAGAGGAAGATTGGCGTTAACCCCTACTTCAACATCTTCTAGATAGAAAAGAGCCATCCAATCCTATTAAGCATGCTAAAAGAAGACGATGCACCCCACGGTTTACACTACAAGGAAACCAATTATACAGGCGATCACTTGATGGCATATTGCTACATTGTCTATCAACTAAGGAGGCCAGCACGACAGTGAATGAAGTACATGCCGGTGTCTGTGGTGAACATCAAAGCGGCCTTGAGCTCCAATACCAACTTAAACGACTTAGCTATTATTAGCCAACCATGGTGACCGACTATATCAAGTATGCCAAGAGATGTCATGTTTGCCAACTACATAGTGACTATGGCCATGTGCCCCCCCAACCGCTACATTTCACCTCTTGTTCATGGCCGTTCTTAAAGTGGGGAATAGATATAGTGGGACCTATCACTTTGACTTCTGCCAAAGGCACCGCTACATCTTAGTTGACAGATTACTTCTCCAAGTGGGCAGAGGCTATTGCTTTACAAGAAATTAAAGCTTCTGACATTGTTTGGTTCATCAAAGTTCACCTTATATATCGGTTTGGCATCCTTGACCACATAATTACAAACAATGGGCAGTCGTTCATTAATTCACCTTTGTATCGGCTCATGGAAAAGTACAATATCAACATGGAGCACTCCTCATAATACTACCCCAAGCTAATGGTCTAACAGAAGTTTTCAACAAAACCCCCTATAAGATCATCAAGAAAATGGTGACTAGGCATAAGAAGGACTGCCATGAGCAACTGCCCGAGGTCCTCTAGACATATCGCACTACTTTTCGTACACCCACATAAGTAACCCCATACTCCCTGGTGTTCGGTGTAGAGGTAGTTCCACTAGTCGAAATCTAAGTCTCATCATTAAGGGTTGCAATACAAGATGTCTTGATAGAAGTAGAAGCCTCTAACATTCACATGTCTAAACTCAAAGCTCTTCATGAATCCAAGCTTGCCGCACAACAACAACTGGAACTGTACCAAGCCCGCATGGCACCGACTTATAACAAGAGTGTTAAGCTCTGCTCTTTTACCAAAGGTGAGCTAGTACTTCTTGCATAGTCACCACTTGATCCCACAATGAGAAAAGAGGGTAAATTCACCTCTAAATGGAACGGTCCATATGCCGTTGAAAAGGCCTATCATAATGGCGCATACTTACTTTGGGATGTGAAAGGTAATAAAATTCTCCCCATTACCTATGTCCATCACAAAAAAGGACTGCAACCCACTTTTGGGTGTTTGGAGTTGCCACCAACTCGGGTTTTTATAGACAGGGTTGGACGCCTGCTTCTTTTCCAGGGGAAGGGAGGATTCGGGCTTTTTAGGGCCCGGGCTAGGCACTTGGGCCTAGGGTTGACTCTTTGACTAGTCTGCTTTTTAAGGATCTGGGTAAGTTGTTTGGTTGTAATTGGGGAAGGTGTTAGACACCCCAATCACCCACCATTTTAGGGTGGCTCCTCTAACCTAGCAACTTTCAAGTGCTAGTAAATAGAAGTATGTGTATGTGTTTATTTTGTTTAATTAGTCTGGACCACCCCTTTGGTGTGATCACTGCAGTCGCACCTGAGACATAATCTCTGGCTGCGTACGTACCTGATCTTGTATGGTTCTGTGTTCCTATGGTTTTGTCGGGATCAGACTACATGTAGTTCTAATATTTATAAGTCTCAGTAGTCAAATATGTTTGATTGTGAGACAAATTCAGGATTGGTTCATTTAGGGTTTGTATATACTTACAGAGTACTCCCCGCTGCTGAAATGTGTTAGTGAAAGG
>JAOXJP010016599.1:0-17510 GCA_025762735.1 Platanus orientalis | reverse complement strand
GGGTTCATCCCTATGCTTCTTCTTTTCTCTTCCTTCTTCTAACATCTTATTATTCTCCTCTTCTCCTATTTGCTTCTAACTATTGTTCTTTTCCTCATTTTATCTTCTTTTTTCCTCCCTTATTCTAATTCCCTTTATTGTGCTATTGCAACACCATACATATTAGAAGATTCAAGTTGCTGGAAATAAAAGAATTTGCAAAAAAAAATTAATGTCATGGTTGGGTTTTCTAGAACATCTTCTAGTCCAAATAACACTAGTAAAACAAAGGTAATTTGTGTTTGTTTTCTCAAGTTTTCTTCCCCCATCTATCCCCTATCTTCTTCCTCAAACTCCTCTTAATTTCCCTTCTTCCCTACCAGTTTATAAACAAAGATTCTCCACCGGTTTTATGAAATCTCCATTAAAGAATCTTCCAAGGTCTGAAATTTTATGATTTCACATAGCAAATCTTATTAGAAATGAATGAAAATTTGACCATAGGACACTTAGACTGATTCTTCAATAGGGGTATTTTGGTAATTTCAAGTACACCAAGAGATTTCAAGAATTACCTCTTCTTCTACCCCTTTTCTCATTTTTTTTCTTGTCTAAATTCTTCTAACTCTCTCTACTTGAATTTCTTCTTCATTTCTTATATATATATTTTTATTATTTTAGTGTATTAAAGTTCAATTCTTGGTTCGTTAATTTTATTCTTGCTTCCACTACATCTCTTTTGGACTGTAAATTAAGCCCTTGATATCATCCTACATCAGGTTCACCTTCCCAGTGAATCCAATTATTGTTCTTGTTTAGCTGTTTTTCTTAATGAATCTTTGCCATTCAAGGAAAAAAAGAAGTAGAAATGTGAGTCATTTTAATATGCATGATAATTATACATTAATATCACAGATATGGAAATTCACATCTCATAACCTCAAAGTGGATATGTTCAACCTGCCATCTTTTACCCATGATATCAGTCCTTTATGTCTGAACATCAGAACTATCACAAAAGAATACCTGAGTTATCTTTTACCCATGAATCCGGTCTCTGTTCCAACCTACCTACGACATGTGCACATGTAAAGGACCTGTGCAATGGGTCCCACCTTTTATATCCCAGTGGCCAAAAGTTGGCTTGGTTGGATAAGCATCTATTTTAAATCATTTTATCCTTTCTTTTTGAACTTTGGATCATTCCTCAATCGCCAGGTCTGTCTAGAGTTTTGACAGTCCAAAACAATGAAATAGATCTTTGCATCACCCATATGGGTTAAATTTTGGCCTTTTGGATCTCTCAAATGAGAATTACCAAATGGTGGGCCCCAACTACTTCGTATGTAGGACAGTGTGGAGGACGTTCTGAACGGAGCATATTTTGAAGTACAAATAGATGCCACAACAGCAAATCCTATTCAACAAGTTAAGAAATTATATGGCAACTATGGAAGAACGCATAATTGCATTTGACAAGAAAAATAGGTTAACAAAGAAATAGGTCTTACAAAAGAACTTTGTTTATAAAGGAAAATATAAATCACCAAAATTAGAGTCCTAGTATTGGAATGTTTACCTTTAGCATACATTGCTGTTCTTAAAAGAGGCATTCTATTCTCCCAGCAAATCGCAGCACCTATCTTTCCAATTGGAGTCTCATATACAGGAAGAGTAGATCCATCTCCAGCCCCCCATGTTAAACGTTCCAATGCTGTTGGCACAAGTTTCCGGTGTTTCCCAAGGTAACTTCCTTGGGAATCAAAAAACAAAACTGTGCAATACAGTGTGTATCCATCTCTCTCTATTGCACCCATCACTAAATAAACATTATACTTTCCAGCAATTGATGCTAATCGTTCAACTTCAGGACCTGAAATACAAATTTATCACAAGAACTGTAAACTATATGAATGACAATGACAAAGCTATACAAACATGTCAGTACCGGTCTACTGACCTAGACTCAATGAGTTACATTTTTTTTTTTAAATGTTCATTGAGTTACACATTGAGCATATTCCATTAGAACAAATTTGACAGTCTAGAAATGCTGTTTTCTGTAATAGACGTTTCTGAGGTTTTGGGAGAGATAAAAAAGGGGTAAGGTTCCCGACTGAATAGGTTCATCATGGCCTTCTAAATGTAAATGTTGAGAGTCACAAAGGATGACTTGATGCTGGTTCTTACTTTTCAACGCGTTCCATAAAAGCTCATAGCCAAAGATAAGTGTGAAGGGATCTTTTATGGCACTAATTCCAAAGAAAGGGGGAGCCAATGCAAATACTAGACGTTGCTTTGATTGCAAGTTAAGATTTTGATTGGAAAATCGGAAAAGGGAACTTCAGAACTTATTATGCAATATAGACACCAATAAGGCATATGACCAAAAGAGCTTGAGTACAACTTGAGTTTTATTTATTTTTTATTTTTTTATTATCGATAAAGACAAATTTTATTGAAGACCGAAAGAAATAGGAAAAAGCACGAGAAGTGCCACCCTGATACAACATGAAAACACTCTATCGATAAACTATAGTGTCCCAATTTGTTGTGTTTCGCAGCAAATATTCCAGTACAAATTAACAAGAAAATAAAATAAATAAGATCAAAACACAAAAAAATAAGAGGCACCAATATTTATGTGGTTCGGCGATGTGCCTACGTCCACGGGAGAGGATTAAACCTTTTTTCTCTATGAGAATGCAAATCCGTACTAGAATATGTGTATTTCCAAACCCGAAACCCACACCGTTTTCCCTTGTACACCCTCTCTCACTCACACTATCAAACCCTTGAAGAAACCCCAAGAATCCCCTTTAGTGGCTGCTCCTCTCACCTATCTAACCCTTTTCCCCTAATTTTATATTAGGGTTTTCTAAAACTTAATAAGTCCCCATCGTTAGATCACGTTAGATAGAATAAAGCCAAAAAAAACCTAATAGATCTCCACCTTGACTTTATTTCCAGTCCCTTGAAGATTTTCTGTTGAAGTTAGCTCTACCTGTATCTTTGCCAAGACACAGAACCTATGACATGTGCACCATACTCCACCTTAGCTCACATTCCAAAACCATAATAGAGAAAACCTGTGCTTTTCCTTCTCAGTGAAATCTGTGCCATATTACCTGGAACACACCTTCACCTTGAACCTAAATCATATCCTATTTGTTATAACTGCAAACAATCATTGGCCTTGAAGAACCACCACTACACATACCATCGAATCAATTTGGTCTGACACCATCCGATTCGATCATAACACGGCCAATGCACATGTGTAGCTGCCTTGAGTCAACTCGCCTAGCCAACTCTAGAAAGGGAATTCCATCCGTCTTCCTCTTTAACCGTATGAATTGTCTCACCATCACCTGTAAACCTATAACACTTGTCTCTGCCCCAATTGCAAAAGAGACCTTGTATAAACACTTGTTATTTTGTGCATACCATTTCCAGCTACCCGCTAAGGTCAAAGGAACACTATCAATCACAATATTCCCCATTAGACAATACAAACCATTCTCTATCTCCTTGGATTTTCCTTTATTTCCATGCAATATCATACTGAACTCTGGTAATCAAGAACTGGTTCTTAATTCCTATCCTCCCTGACCGAACCTGGGCTCTGATACCACTTGTTGTGTTTCGCAACAAATATTCTAGTACGAATTGACAAGAAAATAAAATAAATAAGATCAAAGCACAAAAAATAAGAGACACCAAGATTTACATGGTTCAGCGATGTGCCTATGTCCACGGGAGAGGGTTAAACCTTTCTTCACTATGAGAATGTAAATCCGTATAAGAATATGTGCATTTCCAAATCTGAAACTCACACCGTTTCCCTTTGTACACCCTCTCTCTCTCACAATCCTTGAAGAAACCTAAAGAATCCCCTTGAGTGACTACTCCTCTCACCTCTCTAACCCTTATCCCTTAATTTCATATTAGGGTTTTCCCTTCCTTAGTTGTCAATTGACTCTTCTCAAGTAAGGAATTTACTAAAACCTAATAAGTACCCACTGTTAGATCATATGTGATCTAACGGCTGGAATAAAGCCAAAAAAAACCAATACAATCAAACACCCATTTATGAAATTTTACATTCTTGAAGGGTGGAAAAAAGGAGACCCTTCAATAAAACAGCAATATAGCTCTATCCTATGCATTCTAAGAAGGAAGGGAATTGGATGGAAGTGGCATAAGCAGATGAGAGTATTTCTATTATCCTCTTCTTCGTTTGTACTCCTTAGCAATTTGCTAGCCAGTTCCCAAAGAAGTCTAAGGGTATTTGGCAAGGATATCATCTATCCCCTTGTTTATTTGTGTAAGAGTGTGATTTCTTTCTTTATATTGATAGGTCAAGATAACTTACTAATTAGAAGAAAGGAGAAAAACCCCTTAGTACATTAGTAGGTATACCGTATGTGTATAATTGGATACTTGCAACCAACACAAATAAAAGAAAAAAGATATAAAAAGAAATCAGGTTTGCCTAATTTCAATGGGTATGTATATCATCCCTCACTTCTCCCATGCTCATTTGTGGTTCCTCACTTCTCCCATGCTTATTTGTGGTTGAATGGTTGGATTCTTCTGTAGTTCAGGGGGGATTTGGCAAGGAGATCATTATCCCCTTGTTTATTAGTATAACTGAGGTTCTTTGTTGTCATACCCTAGTAGTAGTAGAATGTGAAGCATCGGGAGATTTCTCGCTTGGTAAAAACGGCCCAAATATTCTATTACTTCAGTTGTGGATGATTATTTCTTATTTTGCAAAGCATCCCACCAGAAGTTGAGATGCCATAGATGCACTTTTTGATGTTCTATAGGGTAGTTGGACTTTGTATAGATATGGCGTAAAGTGAGGTATTTGCAAATGGGGAAGTCAATAATGTAAAAGAATTTTTTAGTGCTATAGACTGTGGGGTGGGGTCATTGCTTTGGTGCAATGGTAGTGGTTTGGGCTGTTAGCATGGAAACACGGGTTTGAGTCTCATGAGTAGCCACTTTATGCAAAAAAGCCAAAGTTTAGGTCTCTTTCCATTCCACCTCACCCAGTATCCCGTAGTTACAAAACCAGCTGATGAAGACATCAGGTCTAGGGGTACTTTTCGGACTTATCAGAGGCGACGGAGGAGATCTAGGCCCTTGCTTTAGTTCGAATAGGGGCCCACATGATTTTCCAGACGTAAGAATTTATTTTATGTTTAGGGATCTTTTTATTGCTTAGTAGTCATTTATTTATATGTTGCACATTTATTTTATGTCTCTTTGTAAGGGAGAACAATTTTGAAGGTATTTTATGAACAATTTGTTTGTTAGAGGGTAATTTAGCCTTTGCCATGTTTTTAGGGGTATTTTGGAGAGGATTTATCTGAGTAGGGATATTTTGGTCCAACGGACCCTATTTTGTAACACCTTAAGCATGGGACTCTCTATAAAGAAACCCACATGCCTCCTTCAAATTTTAATGAATAAGAAATTAAAAAAAAATTGTGTCCTTCTCTTAATGCATGAAAACCTAGAGAAAACCTTGAAAAAGGCTTGGACTTACTCCAAATTAACAGTGGTGGTGGAAGCTAGCCCATTCCCTTTGGATTAAAATGATTCTTCCCTTCTTATCTCTTTTTTATTTTTGTGTTTTTCTAAATCTTGATAAATCTGAAAAAATTTCCATCATTAAGAGATTGTTCACCAACTTGAAGGGGTGGAGATTTGAAGCAATTCGAACTTTTCTGATGCTTCCCAAGGCCTAGGCGATCCACCTAGTGGTGGAGAGAATCGGTTTTCTTCAACACCCTAGGAGATCTCAAAAGAGATTTGTAGGTGGGGTAGCACACACTTATTCTGGACAGAATTGATATTCTTTCAATTTAGGACTGATGCTTATGGCTTATTGTGGAGATCATTAATAGACAACATCAAAGAGAGGCAGCTACTTACATATCAGGTACATTCCTACAGTTTTCATCTTATTTTTATTCCCTTAATTGAGTAGAACTTAGGTGGGCTTATTGGCATAATTGTGGACTGTTGTAGTTAATTTTCTCGGGTTATTTTGAACCTATAGCTCACGTTTTGTGAGGTTAATTAATCTCAACCATAGCCCTCTACTTTCCCTTACAAATTCTTGTTCTTAAGCCTATTAAATCTTATGTTTGAAACTCCTTTAAATTGGATGCTCTCCACATGCTTGTTAAAATTTCTAAGTGATTAGCTTATTGTATTTTTTGTGTTAACAGTCCATAGGACTTTTTCATCTTTTTGGAAAAGCTCCATTAGGCCTATAACTTTGGCTCAACCCTATAACATGTTCATTGTCTATTCACATTACTTTCACTATTTTAACCTTCCAATAAACATGTTTTGAACCACCAGAATTTTCGGCCAGCAAGCTTGCCATTGTTTGTTTCTTAAGTTAGTTGGGATTTCTAAGTATATAAATTAGGATATAATTATGTCTTTATTTTGTTGCTTGAACACTTAATATTGCATATCTAAATTAACTTGAAAACCACTTAAATTTACATGCTTCGGTGCTGGTAGGAATCTATTTTATAGTGTTTCATAACTTATGGTATTCTTGCTTAGTCTCCTATGATACACACTCACTTGCCTACATGCATGCTACATCAATAGTGTTGTGTACCTGTGATCTATAGAATTATTAGAATTTAGCATGAGAGTCATTAGGGTTTTTGGTCTTTTAGGAATAAGGCATTGTTGCTAAAGATATTTTATTAATTTTAGTGAGTCAATAATTCAAAGTGGAGCCCTCTTAAAGTGTTGGTCGAAATTTTCTAAAAGGGCTTGCTTTTGGCAGCTGTTGTTTTTAGAAAGTCAAGTTTTTAGTAGTTTTGAGTTCATGAAAGTTTTAGGTAGTAAGCTAGTAGTTTAGGAGTTTCTAATTTAGTTTCTTACTATTTTCTTGAGTTTGTGAGCCTGTATATAGGGCTGCATGTTTTTGTATTGGTATGATGGAAATTAATAAAAGTTTTTGGTTGGTTTTGCTCCTACAAGTGGTGCTTTTCCTTTTTCTTTAAGTTTTATGCCTTGGCTTAAAATCCTTGTAGAGATTACATGGATCATGGGGTAGGGATTAAACCAAAAGTATTTATCTTCTCTTCTCTTTCTTTTTTATTGTTTTTCTTTTTATTCATTCTTCTTTTGTTCCTCTTTCTTCTTTTACTTTCTTATTCTTTACTATTCTCCATGGTTCTGATTTCTTAAATTAGTGTGTACAACCTGAGTTTTTATATAATTTCATATAGCTAAAAATCTCGGAATAACTTGAAATTTGATTTACATACTCCTCATATACGTCAAAATCACCCCATCAAATTTCAGAATTTTCTGATGTATGACCAAGGGCATTTTGGTAATTTTGGGTTTCTACCCTAGAAATTACAGAATCACCCTTTTGGGTTTCTTTCTCATCTTTTCTCCGTCTTTTGTTGTTTCAATTCTTCTAAAACCCTCTAATCAAGTTTCTTCTACTATTTTCATTAAATCTTAATTACTTAAAGGTTGCTTAAAGTTCAATCCTTGGTTCTTTAACCTTCTACTTGTTTCCGCAACATATCTTGGGTTTTATTGAAATTCTTGGCTATCATTCTACATCAACTTTGGTATCATCTTAATTATCCAAAAAAAAAGGAAGAAAACTTTGGTATCATTTCCATTGTGTTGCATCACTTTTGGTATCTGAGCTTGTATGCTACATGACAAAGGGATTTTTCTTCATAGTGAGAAAATAGGGTCCTCTAAGGGTTGTAACTTGTGAGAGAAGGTGAGAAGGGTGTTCATTGTTTAGAGAAAAAGTTACAGGTATAATGGGTTCTCGGGTTTTCTTGGGGCTTGGGTTT
Source organism: Platanus orientalis (assembly GCA_025762735.1). NCBI lineage: Eukaryota > Viridiplantae > Streptophyta > Magnoliopsida > Proteales > Platanaceae > Platanus > Platanus orientalis. The sequence continues at coordinate 9,663 of JAOXJP010016599.1, read as the reverse complement.
GAGCTAAGAAAAAAGGAGAATCTATTTTACTGTGACTTGTATTTTTGACAACACCCGTGGATGTAAGCCAAACAGCCGAACCATGTAAAATCCTTGTCTTGCGTGTGTACTTTGTGTTTTCTTTGCTGCTGAGTTATTGATATTGCATTGATCATGAGTGGTTTGGGCCCAAATCCCACCACATTGTATATCAGTGTTGATTCCGGAGCACCAAGACTTTTGGAGCTTTAATATATTTGTTTTGACCCTTCAATGGTGGAGCCTAATATTCAATAAATAAGGCACGGGTGAGTTACGAACAACCTGGACAATTCAACAAGTCATGTAGCCTGGACCCAAGATTTACCCCTTTTTGATATATTTATTACTTTTTTAAACATATCTATAACATTTATATTTATTGAAAAAAAAAAAATCTGTAACACTAGTTAAGAAAATTTCAGCGTAAATGATTAAGAACAAACTTGATGTAGATATTTACCAAAAAAAACAAAAACAAACTTGATGTAGAATCAGACAATTAGGAGTGGTAGACCAACAATAAGGAAACTTAACTAAGGGCTGTAACAATGAGGAAACAAGGGCTTTTAGGGAGTGGATCTGTAGACTAATGGGTACTAGGTATAGGACAGAATCAAGGGTTAACTCAGGGTCAAACACAGCAGGGTTTGGTTTCTGGTTTTAACTTATAACAGGGTACTAAAGAAGGCTAATCAGCATGGGATTATAGCCTGACACAAGACTTTAATAGTGATAGGAACAGGGTGTTTGTATGACTCAAAATCCTGCTGAAATAGGGACTGTTTCTAAGGTTTAGAGGACTGCTACAAGGGGTTAAACAGGTTCAATTTAAGGACTAAAACAGGGTTTAAAACAGGGCTGAAATCTGAGAACAAACAGAGACTATTCGTGGGTTTTAGGACTGAAGAGATAGGGTCAATGATAGCTGAAGTTAGGGTGATAACAAAATAGGTTCAGGTGTATGCTATAATATGGGTCAACAGATAGGTTAATTGGGCAGCAGCTTAGGCTAGGCTATAACAGAGGCAATAGGAGTAGTCGTGGGTTCTGCAACAGCAGTTTTTTAAAGGTCTTTAGGATAGGCTTCACAGCAGGATTATGGCATGATTCTGTAATAGTTGGAAGTGGAGAAAATGGGAGAAAGCCTTTGTACAGATTTGGGTTTCAAGAACTTGTCCAAAAACCGTTCTTGTTAGGTTCTTGAGGTCTTTTAAAGGAAGAAATTTACAGAACAGCAACAAGAAGATGTAGAAGAATAAAGAAAGAAATAAAAGAAAGGGAGAAAGAGAGTTGTCTATTAGAGAGAAAAGAGAAAGAAAGAAATAGAGAAGAGATAGGGGAAGATGCTTGGATTGCAACCCACCACACACAATTTCAATTCAAAATTCCATAATATCATTATTCACTACTTTTCTTCATCAAGTCGTGTGCCTTAAATAGGCTTACAAAATGTTAAAAGAAATAGAATCCTACTAAAACAAAACTCCAAAAAGATAAGACCTAATTAAATAAACTTCCCAAACAAACACACTCCTAAAAAAAGAATAGAAACCTCTTGAAAAAAACTCCTAATATTTCTAACTAATGGGGCCGTGGACCAAGGTTGTTGGGCCCCACTTGGACTCTTAAAAGGACTCCTGATTAGATTCAAAGACTAGCTGTACGATCAGCACATGTGGGCCCCATGTTTGCTGACTTTGGTAGTCCACAATAAGAGCGAAAGACCTAGCTTTCGTCCAACACCAAATCCCTTAATAATCAAAGGCAAAATTTTCCTTATTATAACTAGACCCTCCCATAAAAATTAGAAAATACCTCTGGTAAATTGCCTTATTACATAAACATCCCTTGACCCAAAAGGCCTTGTTACAATTCAATTCTCTAAGGCCTAACCATGGTCTTTTAGTTTCTTCTTCTTGACAAAGTATGCTCCCGCATCATAACTCCTAACCTTTTAAAGAAGTTAAAAGGAGGAGCCACTTTTAGAAAGCATAAAATCATTATCTGAAATTTGTTAACCATTGGATCAAGCCCAAAGTCCAGTAAATTAGTAGTACCCTCAAACTAGGTAACGTAGTCTTCATCCCCCCCCCTCCCCTCTAAGTTACCCTCCTTAATTTAAAAGTCAAAACCACAACCTAGACTTTTAACTTTGAGCTCCGGTATGGTTAAAACTCGAAGTACTCCTTCCTCCATGTCCAACAATACCTTGATGTATCAAACCTTGAATCATCAACCTTACAGTCATTATTTACCCATATTTAATCAACATTCAACCTTCACCTGCATCAATCCGCATAAACACCAACACACTTAGCAAACATGAGTAAGGGTAGAAATGCCCCTAAGTTTCCTCAATTTCACAACTCGATGTTGCATTTTCAACTCTAGTGATAAACAGCTTCCTGCCTTCTTAACTCTTATACTCTATTTTTCTTTGACCATAGGAATTGCAGTAGTTTTTGAGTTTACCACTTTCCTCAATGAAAACTTTACAATTACCTTACACTATATTCTTTTATCAATTATAATTAGCTTTGAGTATAGATTCTAATGTCTAAATAGTATAACTCTCTTAAAGGGCGGCTTGGCCCAACGGTAAGGCTTACCGTTAGCGTCCTTGGTGGTGCCGGTTCAAGTCATGGAAACAGCCTCTCCAGAAATGGGGGTAAGGCAGCGTACATCTTGCCCTCCCCAGACCCCGCATTAGCGGAAGCCTCGTGCACTGGGCCATCCTTTTTTTTTATTATTATTCACATGTTTATGAGAAACACAGGTTTAGGTTTCAAACTAGTGACAAGATTTATCAACATTAGTTGGTGTAATCAATCATCTACTGATTTAGGTCGGTGCCTATTAATTGAATACTTTTCATATCAACTCTCTTTCTTGAATGATGAATCAGAACCCTCAAATTTGTTTACAATTGATCCATTTCTTCTGTATTAAAGTGGCTGAATGTTCAGATTCCCAGTACAACATGACACACTTGATGTTCTGTTTACGAGGTAATGAATGTCAAACATATACAAAACAATATATACATGCTGTATTCTAAATTACAGTGATGTATACTTGCAACATCTAGGTTAGAATGTATACCCAATTCATATTAGCATCCAACAATGGCACAAATTGCAATCACTCTTCGAATTAATTTTACTGAAAAATAGTTTTTGTATTACCAAATGGTCCAAAAATAATCATTCTCAATTAAACCATCTATAAGAAGAAATCTATAAGAATAAAAACAGGAAAGAAATTTCACCAGGCACATTAATGGCTGTAGCATGATACTTCCGGAAATCTTCTTTGCCCTTGGTAGTACGATAACCAAATGTAACACCAAAGTTGGACCCGCGAGGATAACCACCTATAAATGCTTCTGGAAACACAACTAACTGCGACCCAATTGCAGCAGCATTTGCAATCAGTCTTTCTGCTTTGTCTGCTCATACATAAAAATTTTAATAATGCTTCAGAATGGCTACCTATGATTTATAATTTTCCCCAGCAGATCTGGTCAAAATATGGAGTTCATGAGCTACAAAACCCTAGAAATCTTCATAGTGAAAATTTGAAAAATGAAATAAGCATGGTTGTAGTTCCCTACCCAAAGTGGCTGGAGTGTCATAGTAGATGGTTGAGGCTTGAACGACGGTGGCTCGAACTGTGGCTGCTTTGGAGTCTACACTCATGTTGATTTCAGAGGTGACGGGAGCATCGGTGATCGGAGCCGGAACCAATGCCATTGCTCTTTTTCTTCCCTTTCTGACGGCTGTGAAAGAGGGATCTGGAGTTGATTGGAAGGGTGATCAGGGAGTTTCTTGAGGGACGACGTCGAGGTACGAGAGATGTGCAGGGGGAGAGCTAAGAGGAAAGGACCTAGGTGTAGCGGCCGATGGTCATCGCCAACTTCTTGGTTGTACGAGGGAAGCACTGCACCATCTTTGTTTACTGAAAACGATGATCACCTTTGACTGTTATTCTTGGTTGCGACTTTCTATTGGCACCACAATTTCTTCTAAATCCACCGCACTTCCCTTCGCTTCTAAATCCACCTCATATTTTTCTAATTCTCCCTCCTACACTTTTCATAATACCCTTAACCAAAGCCTCTCCTCCACACCTCATTTACCACCATAAGAAATGCCTACACCTCATTTTTTTTTTTCTGAATCCACTTCATCTTCTTTTTCCCCAAAACCGTAAGAAACCATCCACCGCCTTCTTTTTCTCAACCAAACCGTAAGAAACCCCACACCCTCACCTCATTCTCCTTCTCCTCACCTCATTCTCCTTCTCCCTCACTTCATTCTTTCAATTTATACATTCTCTTTCTCTCCCCCTACAGATTTCCCTCTTACCTTTTTTGAAGTTAAAATGGTTCGTGGACGAGAACAACGTAATGGGAGAGCAACCTCAACATCTACCCGAGGTAAAGAATAGAAGTAGTTTAAATTTTCTTGAAATTTAACTTTTTTTTTTGTAGAGAATTTTTTTATTTAAAACTCCGGCGTTAGATTCGGTGGCACCAGCCCGAGTACAACTGGCTCACTCGGCTAGGCTAGCCGAGCATAGCCCGCCCCACTCGGCCACCCTAACCTAGCATACTAAGTCATGCTCAATTGGAGTGGCCGAGAGAGGCAGGCCATGCTCGACTAGCCTGACCGAGTGAGCTAGTCCCTCATAAACTCAAGATGTCGAACCTAATAATTAAATAAAACAAAAAAAAAATGAAAAAAAAAGATTTTAAATTATAAAAATTAAAAACTATAAATATAAATTTTGTATAAAATACTTAAAATATTTTTGAAAGTATTTAATTAATTTCATTTTAATTTTTTTGATTAAAATATTTAAAAAATTAAGTAAATGCTATAAAATTTACTATAAAATTAAGTAAATACTTTAAAAATTAAGTAAATATTTTAAAAATAATATAAAAACTATAAAATTAATTAAATAATGTTAAAATATAGTTTTTTGTAAAATAAAAATTATTTGAAAATAGTTAATTAATTTTAGTTTAATTCATTTGGGCATTCATTATGTAAAAATTTAATTTAATGTTTAGAAAACTTATTTTATTTGTAAAATATTTCATTACGTCTAACACTATTATATGTGACAGACTTCATACCTACTGCATCTGCCCGACAGCGTTGGGTCATAGAGAGGTTCGGTCCGAGTAGAGACTCCTATGCAACATTGACTAGCGGCTCATACACAGAGCCTGCTACTGAGGAGTATGTTAGAGAGGCGCCAGAGTTTGTGACCGAGGAGTATGTTAGAAAGGCGTTAGAGCTTGCTGCTAAGGCGTCTGAGGATATTGGGGAGGCGCATTAAGATGCTATAGTCCCCTGAGCGCCTACGGACCCGACGCTCCTCACTAACTATGTCACACACGTGGCAGCATAATGTAATGCTTTTAAGATATAAAATTTTTATTTATTAATACAAAGTATACTAATAGTATTTGTTTTAATTGTAGGAGCGCGACTTGCTGAAGTGTATTAGCCATGGGTCGAAACTGGTGGAGTGGGTGTTTAACCCTCAAGATTTGGAGATTGGGATATGGTGGGGCTATATTTAGTGCTCCGGCCTATTCCCACTGGTTGACAGTTCCTATCAGGCAATGAGCTGTGTTGTTATATCTACATTTGTCGAGAGATGGTACCTCGAGACGAACACTTTCTATATGCCATTTGGGGAGATGATTATCACACTCAATGATGTGAACTCTATTCTCGTGGTTGGGAACAATGTCTCCTCCAACATACGAGCGCATGAGGCATGAAGATTGGTAGCCCGTACACTTGGAGTGATAGAGGTGGAGGCCGCAAAGGAGCTTGAATTTGCACGTGGTTGGTTCATCAGGCTGGAGTGGCTACAGAACAGATTTCAGGGGAGGGTGGGTGACACCTGTGGAGATGAGGTGATTAGATGCTCCACTAGGGCATATTTGTTTTATTTGATCTGGTGCACGCTATTTATGGACAAAACAATGACTCGGGTGCAGGTCGGTTATCTGCAGTGCCTAGAGGATCTTGATAGGGTCTAGACCTATGCGTGGGGAGCCATTGCTCTACCACATTTATATCGACATTTAGGGGTTGCCAGTAGGTTGGATGTACGGTATATTGTTGGCTACCTTACGCTAATGGAGGGGTGGATATATGAGCACTTTCCCTTGTTGTTCCGCATTGAAACATATGTTATCATCCTAGCTAGCTACGCATCCACCATTATTTGCCGCACAGGGAGATAGGTTGTCTTATAGACAATGGGATGATGCTCTGGGAGTCCATTGATGAGTTGGGCCCCACCAGGTATTATGTTTATTTTTATATAGTGTAGTATAATTCAGTATTATCATTAATTTTTCGTAATTATCTTTTATATGTCTGACTTATATTCCAACTTATGCAGGTCACATGGACACCGTATGACGATGATAGGCAGTATCGCCCACTTCCTGAGCTTGCATTCTACCATGACATGCTTAAATGCCTTGATGTTATGGAGTCCTACCATCCGATGTGGTGTTGAGGCAGTTTGAGCGACAACAAATAATTCCATCTGTCCCACTAGGCTCGAGAGCACTAGTACTTAGTGCCAGTGCAGCGTCCTACCATCCCACTCATGTTTTTTATGAGGAGGTGTGGGCAGTGTGGCAAAGCCACATACTCTCGGATGAGCATCGGTCTGTGCCGTCACCTTATCCTGGCGATTGTGTGTCTAACTACATGGACTGGTATGCACACGTATCACATCAATACGTACAACGTCTAGACGACAAATCACAGGGAGCACCACAGTCAGAGTCAATGTCAGCAGACTAGGTATATCATTTCAATACTTGTATTTCTCATTTTAGTTAGCTTTTGTTATTATAACTTATATTTATCTGTACTTATTTCAGCATATTGAGCCAGTAAAGGATTTACTGAGACCAATTATCCAACGATCGACACTTGGGTACACATTTGTTGGATACACTAACGTGGGTATGGGTTATCCTGACCTATCGTTCTAGCGAGTCTGTTGAGACGACGACATCTATGCGGAAGTACAAACGGCAGAGGAGACGGACCACAGAGACAGGGATCACAGAGACAGAGACTTAGTTTTTTTTTGAAGAGTTGTATATGTACTTTATAGGGGATGAGACCCTGAATACATTGTACTATTTTGTTTGGGGATGACACTATTTATATAGTGTGCAATAGAATGCCTAACTCATTCAGTGTTACAAACCTATCAAAAATCGGTTCATAATATTGTGTGTGACTATCCAGTTCCTATAACAAGTCATTTCGGACTTGTGACCAACCATCCTCTCCCAAGCCCAAGAAGGCAGCAATCGCCCGGAACCCATAATTTCCATCGTCTTATACGTCTACAATATGCTGAATAAATGGATGTATGCCATATGGAAAGTGCCCGATGTAAATATCATATGACGAGAATCGAACTGACGTCTGACGAACTACCTATGATAGAAGGGATAATGCATCAACATCAATGATATGACAAATCAACTTCACTTACATAGTAACAAATATATTAATTATCTTCTCTTTCACCCTCCTCTATCGGGTTGGTCTCACCGACTATAAAGCGTTGGCATCCATTAGACCTGTGATAGATGGGGAGTAGCTATCCTGCATCGATAGTACTCTCTCAAATGCGGATGGCTCACATCGGGTAGATTTATCCATCTTTTTAGGTGGCATACCTCGCATTGTCGATTTAATCTCCGGTTCATTTATATGAGTTATTCTCGTATTTACCAACTCCCTCAATTTCCTAAGCAGTTGGGCCTTGCCTGACTTTTCAGCTTATGTGTAGGCCTGCTTTAAGAGCTTAAATTCCTCGATATAAATATCATCCTCATTTACATGGTTCTAGTTCGATGTGGGTTGCATGTCAAGCTTGTGCCAATGAGTATGCAAAGAATGAAGTGGAATTGAATGCCTTCACCTAGTATAGTTAGCAATTTTGTGGGCACATGGCAAGCCGTGGGTGCATCTAAGCTGACATCCACATGCAATGGGGTCAATCCCAATAAAACCAGCCCGCTTTGTCTCATCAAGTATCTTCTCAAGTGCAGTGATGAAGACGTTCCCACGAAGCTCCCTAAACATGGACGACTTGAAACTGTGTTGAATGACCATCTTTGATTTCTTAAACGATGTCTTGATTGATGTATGTTGTAATAGGAGCATGTTGTGTACGTTCGACCAAGAGGACTCAAAATTTCCTTGACTAGATCCCAACTACTTCTTTAACCTGGCATGAACACTCTCAACCCTACAGGAAGCATAAAGAATAGCTAGTTAGACACCAACTAATGAGAAACAATTGTAAGTAGAAGAAAAAACAAAAAACAACATTACCTATTTATCGTGTGGCCCCCAGATACATAACTCAGTCTGTTCAGGCTGCAACAAATCTATCCCTGTAGGTATCCAACCAACTCTGCACGTAGTCAAGTGCATCTGGATACAGACTGAACTGCTTCTCTAATAGTGTTAAGTGGTTGTAATCCTCTTTTGTTGGTGATAAAACCACTAGATTCCAGTATGTCATGAAGAAATTCCATGCCTCCTTTGTTGAAAATAACTTCTTACACTTTGCAAGCACATTCTTATTGATGTGCCACCTACACAACAGATGTGTGGCAGTGAGAAACACTCGTGAAATAGCATTCATTAGGGCCAAGTCCCTATCTATCACAATGACATGAGGCGAAACACTATCATCTATAATACCATGCAAGACATCTAGGGCCTAATTAAAGTTGTCCTCCCTATTATGTTGTAGAAATACAAATGCCATGAAGAAGGTCATGTCAGTAGATGTCATCCCAACGATTTCCAAGAGGGGCATACAATATTTGTTGGTTTTATACATGTAATCCATGAGCAACACATGTGGGAATGCATGCAATAAATCCAAGCTGGTTGGGTGTGCCCAAAATAAGTCGGTGATAGCCTTACTATCCTCACTCTTACGGTGCCACTCGATATACTAATGCTCAACCGATAGTGCCAATAATTGCTGCATCTGGGATCTCCCACCATTTTCTTTTAGCTTATATTTGTGTCGTGCATTGTAGAATGCCTTCATTGTAGTTGTATTGAGGGGATCTTTTTTCTTCATAGTGACTAAAATGTCTTTTGGTCGTATAATATTCTTTGACATATCTTTTCATAATGAGTACTCCTCTTCGGATAATCTACTAACATAAGAGTGACCCTTTATATAATCTGCAGCTCGGTGGTTATGCATACCGCATACAACTTCTAACATCCAATCATCATCGATGGGCAACTTCCTGCCTTTCAATCGGAATGAACATTCACATTTTTTTGTATCCATCCCCCTAACATTGGCACCCACACCGATGTTTTTAGATCTCTTGTCTTCTCTGTACCATCCATTCCTCTCACATTCGAGGGTCAGACTGACTTTTCTTATAGCACCACCTGAATCTGAGTTCAAAATGAAAATCACAAAATCATTCTTCTTTGCAACATTGGTTGCCCACTTAATTAAGTCCGCCAATGTTTGTATCTTCAGACATTGGCGGTCCCAAGCCCGGATAAAGGAGGAGGGTGGCGTCAGGTTGAGAGC
>JAOXJP010016588.1:0-17510 GCA_025762735.1 Platanus orientalis | reverse complement strand
TTGGGATGTTAATAGCTCTTCCCATCACACTAGTTTATTACATCTGTAGATACATTTGGTTGGTTTTGTACCACATGCTTATTTCTTTAAGCTGTGATATAACATGGAAGCCTATGTGTTGCTTTGATCCTCAACAGGGGTTTATCATTAGTGCTTGCTAAACTTGTTGATAACTTATTGGGTTATGCTTGTTTTGATATTGCTGTTGAGTTAGTTAAACTTGAAAGATTCTCTATCGCTATTGGGATATACTATTTTTGAACATACTTAATAGTGTTTGGATTTATATATTGTGAGTTCAGATTGGTGGTGATCTTTTTGGAAATTTTTGTAGTTGTTAGGTTAGAAAATGTTAGGTCAAATGTCAGGAAGAGAAGAGAGGAGGTAAATTAAAACAAAAACACTTTACACGGCATTTTTAAAACGTTGAAAAAAATTTACTATTTACAACATTTTTTAAATGTTGCATTAAATACTTTACACAATATTTTAAAAATGCTGTAAAAAATAACTTTATACATGCAGCATTTTTAAAGCACTGTGTAAAGTACTTTATGCAGCATTTTCAAAATGCTACATAAAGTCTAAGATTTTTCGCAACGCACCTTTGGTTAGACATCTATTATGAAGTCTTCTTCGGATGTTTCAGTCTCAAAAAAGCGTCATCAATATCATACAACGTGTAGTGGGTCAACCTAAATACACAATTTCTAGTCAAACCTTAATTCTCTCAAAAGCATGAATAGGACTATGAGGATCCACATTCAAGACAACTAAATGCATTTTCTTTAATTTATTTAGCCTCCGTAAGCTTTCCCGCAGCGAAGCATCATAGACAAAAATTATCATTTTGCCCATTGATCTTCAAAAGTTAAAAATTAATATCTTCACAGATTATCTACAAATTCTCTAGCCTTCATAAGTCTTCCCAGGGAGAAGCATCACAAGTAAAGAGTTATCATTTTTACCTCCTTTGTCCTCACATACAAAAATATTTCCATTTTTCCCTTTTGCTTTTAAGATTTAACCTTGGACCCTCAAAAGACTCCTGAAGCTTCTCCTATTACCTGAATAGTATCATGTTAGGTCCTACACACTCCAATTTCCACCACATTCTAGGAACTTATCACAAGACAAATGTAACACCAAATTTCAAGCCGTTTATGAGACAAAATTTGTTGAATAAATTACCTAGCCCTTTAGGAGCTAATTTATTATTTTTATAGGTGGAGACTGATACTCTAAGCCTGAGAGACTTATTATTTACTACTGTTTAACATAGCAAACCTCTAATTAACCTTAAGTTTCTTAACTTGTATTATGAAGAAGAAGTTGCACAAGATATAAAGAAGAAGAGAAGAGAGGAGAAGATGAAAATCTCTTTTATTTAATAAATATGGGTACAAACATTGCTACTCAAATACCAACAAGTTTACCTTGCCATAGCCTAGTTTGACATCAAGCTTCCTATAATATCTTCCTTAGAGAAATCACAGAAGTGTAATGGACTCGTTATCCTCTTTTAGAAGAGAGGAGAACTTATGAACTTTTAAGAAAGTGGGGGTAGATCTTTACCCGATTTTGGAGAGCAATGCTTTCTTAAGAACTTGAGCTTGTGAAAGAGATTTCAACCTCGTTTTTCATGTAGCCTTTGGGTTATTTATAGGTGCAAAAATGAGTTAGAGAAGAGTCTTTGTTGGGAGAGAACTTTATCTCATTCATGGCTTCTATGCTAGAGTGAGATTCTTCAATCCTTATCCTAAGCATACATGTGCTTCTTCTATGTGAGAAAACTCCTCCTTTAGCCTCCTGGGTAGTTAGGGAACTCATGGGGGTTGTGGCTATCCAAAATAACCACCTTGGAAGGAGATAAGATCGAATTTCAGTTTTTGGTTTTCGTAGTGTGCGTGAATGCTACTTTCATCTTTAATTCACCTACTGAATGTGTGGTGAATGTCATGTAATTGGACATTTGTGCACTTTTGGTTTTTATAGTTGCCCCCTCAAAAAATGTGCTATGAGTGTAAAGAGATGCATTTTTAGGGGCAAAAATAACGATTTTCAGTTACTCTTTTGATACACTTTCTTTATTAGTTCTTAGGACTTTTTAAATTTCTTGTATTTTGACAAATATACCCTCACGAGTATATAAGCCTCCTTTCTTCTTCCTTAACTCATATTTTCAAAGATTGTTCATAGTAGAACTTATTGAGGCATTTGAATCTTGAAAGTCTGGGTTCCTTTTTTATTCCTTTTCTTTCTTTCTTGCTTTTTGATGATTGCTTTGAAGTGTGAAGAAGCTCCAAGAAGTTTACATCTTTGTTCTTCTTATTTTTGTCTTTTCTCTTTTTTTTTCTTCTATATGAGCTTGATATCTCATTTCAAGCTCTTCAGCGCATTTTTGTGAGCAAGAACAATATCTTGATAAGATTTAGAGAAGATTTGGGGATTTTGAGTCAGTTAGTCATTTTTCTTCAGACTCTTCAATCACCTTCTCTGGTGATGGTGATATTTCCGGTAGCCCATTCGTGACCTCCAGGTTTGCCCTGTGAATGTCTACTTAAGTGAGTTTGCAAATAGCTCTCCTCATGTTATTCGCAAGTTGAGGTGCTTGTCATTCGCACACTTTTATCGAATGGACTAGTGTGTGTGAGTGTCTTTGTTAAAACACATTTGCATGATATGAAATCCATTCACAAGGCATATCTTTGATTTGCGAACAAGGGATTTTAATTTTATTTCTTTGTTTCTTTAGGAAAATGGCACCCAAAAGGAGATCTTCCAACGCTAGGAAGAGTGAGTCCTCTAACTCTAAGGACATTACTCCTAGGAGGATGAGGCTCATATCTTGGACTAATCCAAGGCCAACCACAAGACCAAGTCGCCCACATGAGCTTATATTCATAGTGGTAGACTCAGACTTAGAAGATGAGCAACCAATACTTGAACTTGAACTATCAACAGAACTAGAACCGATCCCAGAACAAGGTAATTTACTTCTGGTAAATATAAGATTTTTAAAACTTGATTTTCTTTTTTGATGTACAAATCTTTCCTTTGAAGACGAGGAGATCTTGCTTGCAGATGATCTCAATGAGCATGAACTGGAGGAATTTCGAGAAAGCGCTAAGGAGGCTTATAAAGCTCGTCTTAGTCTTCTGTGGGAACTTAGTACTATAAACTCTACGACAATCACATTGCCATGTATTGGGCTAGGGCCTTATCTTATTTAGTTGATGTAGAGAGACATTTCAAAAATGCGGGTCTCAAACGGACCATTGAGTCTCTTTCGGACTCGTTAACTGCCATATCCTGAGCTGAAGAAACCCTTAGACTTACTCAACCAGTTCCTGAGCTTGAAGCCCTTATAGTGGCAATCGAAAGGAGGATGGAGAACCTGAAGTGAGAACATGATGCGGCTTCCTGTTTAGAGAGCTTTGAAGATGCAAAGATAGAGACATTAGTAGAATGCTTTCATTATATTAAGTTGGAGTACTCATGGGTTTGGGACCTCTTGCATGATTGTTATGCCATTTGACAAGATACTCCAAGTGCTTTTGAGAATACTGAAGTCTTGATTCTTGGGCCAAATCTATTTTGGCAGTGAGAAGGGCCAATGCTAATGGTGACATATCTCCAGAACTTGCAGTTGAATGCTCTGATGCTGAAATTACTTTATAGGACCATGTCCCTCTTTCTCAAGAACTCCGTGACAAGCTTAAGACTCTTACTTGATTTCCTTTTGTTGTTTTAGTGTGTTTGTTTTCTTTTTTTTCTTCTTCATTCATTGATAAAGATGTAATACCCTCGGCATTTTCAATGAAATATCCTCCTTTTATGTTTCCATTTTCTTTTGTGCCTTTGTGATGATTCAACAATCCAAGATTTATGTAGTTCATGCACAGAAAGCACCAACAATTGTTGGTATACAATAAGCCTTAGGCTGGGTAAAGTTGGTTTTCTTTTGGCATTGTAAGAGCTAAATATATCAGGTTAACCATACTTTAGAACTCATGCTCATGAAGCCTAGCCATTCTTTGACGTCGCAAGAATGGAGTTAACTATACTTTAGCATGACTTGTATTGAAAAGTCACTAATAAAGTTTAACCATACTTTGGCATTATAAGAGCTAAATATGCTAAGTTAACCATTTGAGGGCCAAATACAAACTCTTGGTCATTCAAATCTATATGCCTATTCTGGCTAACTTTAAGCAATTTTGAAGTTTAAATGTACACATGGTGGCAAATGGTATACATTATTGTGATTCACTAGTTTTAAGTCTTTTGGTGAATGAGTGGACATCCCATTCGCTCACATATTTGTGGGTGAATTATATTTGTGTTTTACATTTGTGCACTATCTTTTAGTTTACGATACATTTCCCAAGGAGAAATGATTATTGACAGTGCACATCTCTTTTGTTGCTTTTTGGGTGAATTCCATTTTTGCCCTTTGCAGAGCTGGTGAATGAAAGGGTTATTTTACCCTTGTGGATAGGCAGGTATTTTTTGAATTCATCATGGATGGACATTTTTACCCTTGCAGGTATAAAAGGGATGCCTTCATCTTCCTTAGGTTCATTTTCAAGGAACCTTTGAGAACCGCCATTATCGAGAGCTTACATCTTTGAGTTCCTTGTGATTCTTGCATCAAAACCCCAATCTAATCCAGCCAAATCCTCTATTTCCTTCTTGCAATCCTTTTTATACCTTTTCCAAGGCATTTGGAGCCTTGGTCATGAGGTTCTTTGAAGTCTTCTTGCTTCCTTGATACCCGAAGGACCTTTTCTTCATTTTGGTGAGTTTTGAGGCCTCAAGCCCTAAACGCATTTGGTTAAGGAGCTTCATCTCATTGGAATGAGTGTTGTGACATGATTTTTAGGAGTTTTGGTGAAGACTTGGAGTTTGTAGGCTTTAAAACACATTTGGTAACTCTGGTCTTTGTCCCTGGTGATGACTGGGTTTCCGATCACCATTCGCTGCCTCTAGGCAATCTTGAGTGGTTCATGAATGGTTGTCTTAGCATTTATTCATAGGTTGAGGCACCTCTTATTCACACTCCTTGCTATGCAAGATGCTGGGCGAATATTTATGTGTTTTGGTCATTCGCCAAATATAATGCGTTATTCGTGCCCTTGTTATGATGTGCGAATGGATGTTGTCTACCCTCATTTGCATACTAAGGACATTCATTAACGTGCATTCATGAAATATTTTGTAGAAATTCAGAAAATTTTAAAAGGATACCTATATATATATATTTGTGTCTATGTCTAATTTTCTTTAATCCCCTTTGCCTTGGGGATTAAAGAAATGTCATGAGAGCCTTCCTTCTCCTATTTGCTAGATTCATGAGTGGGCATGCAGCCGAAGCCTATTTGATCCTAAGTTCATTAACCCCGTCGTCGAACATGTAGCAAAACTGCTAGATTTTACTAAGCCTATTTGCAAGGGCTGGTGTTGCTTAGACCATCGTGCCGGCCAAGATAACTCAGTACATGAAACTTTGCTACCCTCCATCGAAGATGGCTTGACTCTTAAGGGTTCCACTGCCAATGACCTTAGGAGCTTAATTTGAAAGATCCATTTGGGTAAAGCCAAATGGGTAGGTGGAATTTACAGAGGCTTCTCTTCCTTTTACTAGCGACGAGAGTAGGTGGGAGGCTCTTGTTGGATATTGCCTTGACTAGTATCACTCAGAGATAGATGCAGTTGGTATGGTTGATGTGATGTGTGGTTCTATAGGAAACTTTGACAAACACCATGCTATGGAAGCAAAGATGATTTCGAGTTGGTGCCCTAACACTAACACCTTCCTGTGTTAGTATGGCGAGTTGGGCTTCTCGTTGTGGGAGTTTATTGGTGTAAGGAATTTACCTTTCGAAGGGTGGCTGATGGAGGAATACATCCTGTTTAATGCTCATTTTGAGACACTTTCTACCACATGTTGAAGGTTATTTCAAGTATTTTCTAAGTTTGATGACATAAATGTCTCATACGGGAGCTGGCTCAGATGCATTTGCAAGGGCCCAAACCCTTACCATGGACTAAGGACAACATTCAACACAATGTCGATCTAGATGGTCATGTGTTCCTAGTTAGAGTCTATGTGGCCTTTTTAAGTAGGTGGGCTCTTTCAAGCAGCGTGGGTGAACGTATACACCCTCAAGTATTTATAGCTGCTGCAAACCTAGCTGATCGGATTCACATAAACTTGGTGGTCCCTAGTCTTTGCTGCTTGTACAACGGTCTATGAGATATTGTAGAAGTAGGTCTCGAGGAGGGTCCGATAGGAGAAAAACTAGCATATCTCCCTCTTCAATATTTTTGTGCATGGTTCGGGCTTCACTTTCCTTTTATTTATCATAGAGGAGAGAAGAACCTCCATACCATTGTGCACATAAGTACTTTGAAGAATCAATGAGAAAAAATGGTGTTATGGCCTGCTGCTTTATTTTGTTTCACCCATAAACTTGTTCTTATCCCGGACCGCCTGTTTGGACAACAAACCTTGGTGGATGATGGGCCACTTACAGGGGATGCATGGGTGTATTTCTATTTCCTTCGAAGTGAATCTTTAGCATGGAGAAGGGATAAACACTTTCATGTTGAAGCCTATAATCAACATAGATTCACATGCCAATTTTTGTGTTTCTAAGGACTTATCCCTCTCCCTACTCGTGCAAAGATGGTGGGTAGGATGACCAACTTGGAGAGAATCAAGGAGGCTTACCTATATTTTGTGCAGTTTGGCATAGGTAGTCGTGTAGTTATTCCTGATGAGATGGTTGAGCAAGACAACCTTCTGTTTGATTACCATTATGTTAAATGGTGGTATAGCTTGTTCTTTTCTATGGTGAGATATAATGAGGATGGGGACAATTCTCGGGTTATTTTTTATGATAGTCAGGGTACTGTAATAATGGCTGACAAGTCTTGTAATAAGACGTTTTCTAAGAAAATGTCAACTGTGCAATGGCCTAAATGATCCAACAAGAGGCCATGGGATTATTAAGAGGAAGTCCATTAAGCTCCATCGTCCCCTTCAGCAACTGATGTAGATGAAGAGCCAAGCATACCAAAAAGAAAGAAGAGCCCAAGAAGTAAGTCATGTGGAAAGGGACCACAACGCATTCCATCTCCTGATAAAGTGAGGGAGCCTGAGCGGATACCCCCATTCATGAAGATGATTTTGAAGACATCGGTGGTTACCCTTTTAAGGAGCCACATGATATAGCTGCAAGAATGACAGCTCAACAAGAACAAAGGGAAGATATCCCATCCACTAGGGAATTCGTGGAAGGGGGTAAAACCTTGGGGGAATAGAGGCAACTAGCTAACATATTGCCAGTAATGCAAGAATAGGGCTTAGTGCAGCCTTTTAGTAGTTCTTCCCATGTTACCACTATTGTGAGGCCTAAACTAGAGAGCCAGACGGGGTGTGAAGCAGTTCCTGGTAGACTTGAATCACCTAGAAGGCCATGGGAGCCATCAAAGATCCAGTAATACGCCTCTTGGTGACAATTATACGGGGTTTGTGCATTAATCAGGAAAGAACTAGAGGTCTTTTGGAACCTAGGGAGCAATGTTCAGGTTCTCATTGCTACCATGAATGGGTATAATTTGGAAGGTTGTTTCCTTGATTATGTTTTCTAAAAGGTGGTTGGCATCACGCACAAGCTTCAGGCCTATATCCCTATTGTCCAGGAGATCTTTATGGTTACTCATGACTTGCTTCCAAGTTTCATTGAAAATATCAAAACAGAATTGGCGACCACAGGAAGAAGCCTGCCTTTTGTGACGTCTGAGTCTACACATGGTACTATGGAAAAATGTCTAGGAGAAGATGAGGCATTTTGTTTCGTAGTTGAATGCTCACTTGCCACTAATCAACCTACCTATTTTGATGATGAGCCAGTCAATGAACAGGAAGCTATGGCGCAGGTTCAACAAGCAATAGTTGCATCGCGTGAAATTGTGAGACAGAAGCCCTAAATTCCCTTCAAAGGGAAGGGTGTCATCGAAGATGATTGGCCCTCTTACATACCTAAAGTAAGAGCTTCTTTGAGTGTTCTAGAGACTGGAGGGTCTTCTAGTGTATACCTAGAGCAAGATCCATAGAATCCACCCTCACTAACACCCCCTGAGGAGCGCGTCAAGGTATAAACAATTTACCTCTTTATATGCCTAGTAATACTCCTTATCTTTTGCTACTAAATGTTTTGTGCCTCCCTTTTTATTTTGTGACCATTCTTAACTCAAATTCTTGAGAATGAAACTATGGAATTCGTGCCTTCTAAAACACAAAACCTGAGCTCTAAGGAAGCCAACCTTCCAATGACTATAGAGGGTGAGCAAACTGCTCAAGCATCATAGGAAATAGCCCTAATAACTAGACGAATAGAAAAACCATTCCCTATCATTACGATTGAGGAACAATGAGACATAGTTGAGTCGGTATTAGGTATGAATTTTGATGAAGCTGAAGGCGGCTCTTCTTAAGATTTTGGGGAGTTCATAGGCCTTCAAATACCTACTGACAATTTGCATGATGTGATTACATCCTAGATGGAGGAACTAGTAGATTATGAAGGCTTTGAAAAAGATGATCAACGATGGACAGATGGTTCTAGAGAAGGTGATCCACTAATGGATGAATTAGAAGATATTGACAATAGCCTAGTAGAATTTGAGAAGATGACCTTGAGAACACTAGTTGCACTAATGAAATAGGTGACCCATAGGCAGAAAATATTAGTGAGAAAATCCAAGACAAAATCGTTAGTGAGGTTGCTGAGTCTATTACTAAGCCGGTTGATGATGCTTTTGTTACATCATCTGCTCCATTTGTTATGGAAGGAAGTGATGTGGTCCATAAAGGATTGGATGTAGAGATGACCCAGGAAGAGGGCTTGGTTCAAGAGGGAGTAGTAATCACCATGCCTCTTCCTGAACCAAGTGTTAACCCTTCTGTACTGGAACAAGTGGATGACAACACTTTTCAGGATGTGATGGAACCTAAGAAAGGTATACGCCACATTTTTTATATTCCTCATACTATTTATCTTTATGCATCTTTATGTGATAATTCTTCTTTTATTACTTAACCAGTTGTTGAAGAAGACATTCCTATGAGGTAGGAGTTTACCAAAATTCCCCCCCATGAGTCATGGTAAGTTTCACATCTTGTTATGAAGTATATCCCTATGTGCCCTTGTTGACACTTCTCTTGACTTGCCCAAATGAAATTGTGAGCACTGCTAGCACAATCCACGCTTGTCCAAGATCACGTCAGCACGTGTAATCTGACTGGAGATGCTTGATCTGATAACAACTCTGACACCTTTGTCACTTGATCTAATGAGTACATGGGATGAGGTATTGACAGCCCTCACTAAGGATGTGGAGATCTATATCCAAATGACAGGTTCCGACAAGGTGTAGAGATGTTCTTCGAGTCCCTGCTAAAGAGGTTAGCGTTAGTGGTAGAACTTGCAGGTATCGAGGGTAATGCTGAGGCCCAAGCCAATTTGAGCATTGTAAGAACTAAGAAGAGGGCTTTGATAGAAGATCTTGACCAAACTTGTGACTCTGTGATAAGCGTTGATGCTGAATTGGCCAGTGCTAGGGAGGAGATACTAAGTGTGTAGGCTTGGATCGTAGATCTTATAGCGACTCAGGAAGCAGAAAGGGCTGCCCTAGAATTAAGAATCACTACGGTTTCTTTTACCATTGATCGTCTTCATAAGGAATTCATTATACGGGGTGATCAAGTTCAGGCTTCCCTTGCTACTAAAGAAGACCTATGTAAATGCCTTCTTTTGGCTTTCCCAAAATGATGTAACCCTTTGTTGATGAATAAAAGATAGAGCTTTGTCACTGTCATCTTATTATTCTTCTTGTTATTCCTCTCTTTTAGTTATTTCCTTTGTATGCAAACTAGACACCTAGCATATATGCTCATATATGCACTACCAAAAGTCTTGACATTATGAGGGTCAGTCCCACTAAGTGTCACATTATCATTATATATTTTGGCATTATGAGAGTTGGAAAGGGTCGACATTATAAGAGTCAGATGTGATTGATATTATTAGAGTCAAATAAGACTGACATAATAAATGTTAAATATGACATTATAAGAATCAAATATGGTTGACATTATGAGTTTCAAGTATGATTGATGTTACGAGAGTTAAATATAATAGACACTATGAGAGTCAAGTGTGATTGACATTATGAGAGTCAAATATAATCAACATTATGAGAGTTGAATGTGATTGACATTATGAGAGTTAAATATAGTCGACATTATGAGAGTCAAATGTGATTGATATTATGAGAGTCCTGAATGTGTGAGCTGAGAACCGTGAACACACACACACGCTTTTAGTATAAGTAGGGTAACATGCCCTCTTGAAGGATGGCGTAATGATATATCATTGAGGCAACATTAGCAACATTCTTCTGATAACAACATTGAAGCATTGCTTCAGAAGAGGTGCGTTATTTGTGTCATTTTAAACTCAAATTGTTGTAGCAAAACAGATGCATTGTTTTTGCTCTCCTTTCGAGACACATTTTCTAAAGAGAAACACGACCATTTATATGCTTATAAATGAGGGGGTCATGCCCATGATAGTTCTCATTCCTTTAGGTTTTGAAGACCAAATTGGTAAGGGTTCTCATGTTAAATGTACTGACCATCTTTTTTATTTTGTTGTATGTAGCAAGATGACTTCAAAGAGAATATTAGTTAGTGTTCTTGAAGTTGGAGAGTCATCACGATCGCTAGCAAGGTAGAATGAACCTAACCCTTCCCCATCCAGGGAGGGAGATCCTGTATTCTTATTCTATTGCAGTAACCATTAAACATCTCCTTTATCATAGTAACTGATACCTTTGGTTTCCATAATCTAACCATGATGATTTTACAGACGTGGCAGGTAATGAAGTAGAGGTGAAGGTTAGCGAGGCTCTTAGAGAGCAGGATGCATTTATTAGTCATTTAGTTGGTGTCAGAACCCAAATTTTTACTCGGGTCATATGATAGTATAAGGACAGCATAACAGTTTCTAGACATCAAAACCCTAAGCACCCATGCCTTAGAAAGAACAAGCCTGGAATCTAGGAGGTTGGGTATTCCCAAGGAGGTCTTTCTAGATGTTCTAGTCATAAGTACCTCATTACAACCCAAAAAACACCATTTTAAGACAAACCCTAATTTCACTCAAAAGCACCAATGAGACTTTGAGGGTCCACATTTTATAGCCCGATCCATGTCATCAGTAAGTTTTCCATCTCTTGTAAGCTTTTCTCCAGTAATGCATCACAGTTGAAAAATTATCATTTTACCCTTTTGCCTCCAAAGTCCCAAATATTCACTATTTGTCATCCAGATCACTAAACTTATTTGCCTACATAAGCCTTCTTGTCATGAAGCATCACAGGTAATGAATTCTCATTTTCATCTTTTTCGATCCACGGGCACCAAAGTGCCTATTGGATTAGATTTTTCAACGCTTGTTTTCACCTTAAATTAAATTCAGGCATATGAAAAAACAGGCGTTGAGATGGAAAACAAGCGTTAGGCCTGTAACTCAAAAAAATTAACCTTTCTTCTTTTCTCTCCCTTTTTCCTAGGGTTGATTCCAAACCCTAAAATGGTGAACAGTAAGCCATTTAGAGGGGCTAATCACCCCTCTAAAAGACCAAAACCTTGAGGGGTCTCCTGTAGGTAAAAAAGGTCAAAATTAGGAATAGTTTGCGGACTATTTACAAGCCAACACTTGTTTTCACCTTGAATTAAAATTCAGGCATTGGGAAAACAAGCATTAGGCCTGAGAGAAACTCAACAAACTCCCAACCCTCATTAAAAGGGTCAAACATTTAAATTCACAGTTAACAAAGTATGATTATGAACATAAACTTGAAACTTATGTGAATGGGAGAAGCCGCCCTAAAAAGGTGGGTATTTGGGGTACCTAACACCTTTCTCAAATGCAACCAAACAACTTACCCTAATCTTAGGAATTCAGACTAGTACTAGGAGTTAAACCCTAGACTTTCAAGTCTAGTTTCAGGGCTAGCATCCAACTCAGTCGGTTAACCCCGAGTTGGTGGCGACTCCAAGCAAGAGCCCGAGCCCTCTCCTAAGGGGAGGTGCCGGTCACCTGAAGCGCGAAGTCGGAGTGGGCACGCATGCACCGATGTCCACAGAATGGAGACTTTGTTGGGGATATGTTTAATCTCCACATGTATAAATTTCAATTATGTTCATAACATGCTTTTTCATGTATTCACTTGATCTTTCACATGTCTAAATTACATTGCTCACATGCCTATATTTCTCACATGCCTACTTGCTTTGGATTAGACCTAGGCCACTCCATTAGTTAGTTAGGATAACACTCCATTTTTAAAACACTCATTCAAAATTGTCATGCTTAAGTTAGAAAATATGTTCACATAGTTCTAGGACAACTTGAACTAGTTAGTAGGGCCAAAACTCACATTTAAACAACTTGTATGCAACACATGTTTGTTATTTTTTTCACTTTACACAAAATGAATCCGAGGACACGACATTGCACCAATACATCACTCTCATGAGCCTTTATCTAGGTCATTACCCACCAATGGATCGACATTGGATTACCACATAGGATGGGAACAATGTCTGAGTAGTTGTTGCTTTTGTCAGTGCAATCATTCTGAATTACCCAAGCTAGTTACCACTCTGTGATCTGATCTTTTTCAGAGAGGTGTTTCAACTGGTACACTTCATATTTTAGAATCTCAATGAAGCATATGCATTTAGTTCGTTTTAGGTTAGAGTCATTTAGGCTACACTCACTAGCTTAGAGGTCTAGCTTTAAACTTGTTTGCCTTGATTTTGATTAAGTGCTTGCATGATTGATTAATTGAAACCATGAATTCATGTCCAACTTTACAAAATTTGTCTAAATTATTTTTTAGATAATTAGTTCCGGATTTTACCTTCTTGTCTAAATTTGAATATCTCTCACCCCTTTTGCTTAATATATATACAATGTAATAGCACAAATTGCGAAGACATTCCACAATTAAATCAAACCATAAAAGCAGAGAAAATGAATAAAAGTGATCCTCAAGTGATTAAAATATATACACTATAAAATGAACTTTTTTCTTTAGGGTAATCACTACTCCTCCAACACTCTAAGTTAGTTTTTGAGAGAGCTAAGAGGCATACTATTTTGAGAGTCTTCTTCACTGTGCAAACCTCCATTGTCTATAGATTTTTGAGCTTGACTAGCTAGTATCCTACACTACTCTATCTTACTTTGTGACACCTCGTATTATGCTTTAAGGGTAAAATGGTAATTTTATCCTATAAGGGTAAAATTGTTCTTTAACATGCTTAAAGATATCATAGAGTAGTTTAGGAAGCCATTAGACTAAGCTAAAAATGTAAGACTTGAGTTGGGCCTTGAACCTGTCAAGTTCGGAAGCTATCCTAAATTCGCATATAGGGTACCTTTGTGAGCCAACTGACACAAACCTCGAGATAATTAGGGGTCATGACATACCTTGATGGAAATATCTGAGTCTACTCTCTATAAAAACAAATGTTGTGCAATTAGAAGTTTCCTAGGAGAAGTTATACTCATTTTACCATAGGGTGTCTGTGCTGATAGGCTTGCATATTTGGGGTAACTTCTTGGACCCACTAACACTAATCCCGATGGAATTATGGTATAAGCCATACCCTTTTAGAATGTCTTTGAGTCTAGTTTCCAACACAATAAACATGTTGTAAACATAGGTTTTCTAGAGAAAGTTATGGTCATTTTACTGTCAGAATGTCAAAACAAAAAATCTTGTATCCGTAATCTAAGTCATGGTCGACCACGCACAAGAGGCACACCTATCGGGTAGTGCCCGTGATCGGTCACAAACAATGTTAGGACCCAAAATACATGATCGATCATAAAGTCCATGATTGATCATGACCCGTGATAGATCACAAACCCCGAGATCAATCATGTCACGTCTAGAAATATTAAAAATCCTGAAAATTATGATTTTTACCATTTTATGATATGGCTTGCTTCCGTTTGACCCCCACACGAGTGAAAACTCATCTAAGATGAATTAAACCCTATTTCAACCTCATTTAGGTCATTTTTCCTTATTAGAACAAAGAAGTAAATGCTTAAAAAAGATTAGGAAAGTTCTGGAGCTAAGAAAGGAAGGTTCTTCCCTAATTGGGTAAGTTTCACTCCTAGCTCTAGAAATCTTCATGGATAGCTCATTTTCTTCCTAGATCTAGATAAATGACTATAAATTCTTATTTATCTACCTTAGTTTATGGTTTCTAACCATGAATTTGTTTTTTTATTCTTAGAGGAAGAAAGATTGAACA
The DNA here is from genome assembly GCA_025762735.1 of Platanus orientalis. Lineage (NCBI taxonomy): Eukaryota > Viridiplantae > Streptophyta > Magnoliopsida > Proteales > Platanaceae > Platanus > Platanus orientalis. The sequence goes on along the minus strand of JAOXJP010016588.1, from coordinate 3,100 downwards.
AAGGAAAAAGAGTTTTGGAGGAGACTTCTCTTCCAGATAAGAAGGATTAATGTTGGGTGAGTGGATATTCAATTTATGCTTACTTTTTCATTCTTAGGATCATAGATTTATATAAAATAATCTTAGATTTGATGGTTCTACATCAATTCTTTATGAAGTTAATTATTTTCTTATGTAGAACCTTGATTTCATGGATTATGTGACTTGGATATGTTGTTTATGCACATTTTCCTTTCCTAGGATCTTAGATTTGATGATTGTGAGTTATATTTTGGTGGATTCATCTCTATTTCCTTTTGAAAATTTTGTTTCCTTATAAATGGATCATGTTTCCTTGAGATGAACATGTTGGTTAACATTTTTTTGTTGGTTTTCATGATGTTCTAGGGTTATGGAGTAATGTTATTGTAAATCGAGCATTGTGGAATGGATTGAATAGCCTCTATTCTATGTGATGAAGTTTGAGAGTTTAATTTACTTATGATGTAGGGTGTGAAAGGTTTCTTATGGTAAATATTGGGTTTTCTCCTTTGATTTCTTTTGAATCCCTTAATTCTTACACTTTACATGTTTGATAAGATGTCTCTTATAGATTTTACATATTACTCAAATGTTTCTTGGATGTTTTCCAATTCCTTACATGAGCCTAATGTCTTTTATGTTAGATTATCTCAAATATATCTTGGCTTATGGTAATTGGTAATGCTCTATTGACTCTCTATGTTAGTCTATTACTCTCTTTGGTGTGTTTCATTCGATTCATGTTATATCATGATGAATTATGTTAATTCCATTAATCCTCATGTGGTCATGTTATAATTTACATCATGTGATATCTCTTAGTGGCATGTGCATGCTATCATTGGCATGGTTCACTCCCGGATTTTCATGTGTCTCTTTACATGAGATTTTTATGTGAGTTTTTTTTAAGGGATTTGAGATACTTGGTTTTTAACCTACATAAACTTTGTCATAAAATGATTTTACATCCATGAGCACCCTATATGTTCTTAAGTTTGGGTCAAACATCTTCACTTTCTTATAAGCATTTGACATATTTCACATGATTTTCTACTACACCCTTGGGACTTTTCATGAGATAGAATACATAGATATTTCAAATGACATGATTATATAGTATCTACCTTATTTTACAAAAATATAATTTTGACACGTGGTTTTAGATGTGAGGATTTGATATGATACCCCTATGCAAGAATATGCCCTATTGGGCCCAGAGACCCCTAAGTGGGTTGGTCTTTATGACCTTTATATATGTGTATGGTCTTTATGACCCCGAAGACCCCTATATGGGTTGGCTAGACGTAGCCTCATAGACCCCTATATGGGTTGCCCTTTGTGGGCCTGGAGACCATTTCATGGGTTACCCCTTGTAGGCCCTGACACCCTTTCATGGGTTGCCCTTCATGAGCTCGTAAACCCCTTTGTGGGTTAGCCTTTATAGCTATAGGTACCCAATCATAGGGTCACATTAATAGGTGAAGATGGTCCTAGTGGCTTGATATATGCTATATGATATGATTGTGTTGAAGACCCTTATGTGGGTTATGTGATTTATTTTGTCGGAGACTCTTACATGAGTTATGTGGTTTGTTTACTGGAAAGCCTCACATGGGTTATATGTTGTGGATCTATCGGAGACTTTACATGCTTTATTTACATTAGGTTTTATTATGTGATAAAGACCCTTATGGGTTAACATGTAGCATGCAGCACTTGGCATGAGGTACATAGCACCCAGCCTGTATATATAGTACTTAATATGTGGCATATAACATGTGACATATGCATGATTCAATTTAGTTCACTTTGGACTCTCTTGTGGTTATCTTGTGACATGTGTATACTTATTTCATAGTAGAGATACATGTTTAGTAAATGTGATGTACTCTCATTCCTACTTTGATTCCTTAGTTTATCTTAATTCCTTCTATTTTCTACTGTGATTATCTTTGGCTTCTTTTAGTATTGTATAAACTGCATACTCTCCCGCTAAACCGGTTAGCCTTACCCCAATTGGCACCACCCACAGATGTGTAGGCGCATAAGTTGGATTGTGCCTTAGGAAGAGGAGGATATGGGGAAGAGGCTTTCAAGCCCAAGGATAATACATTTCATTTAAGTTTTAGTTACTTTATTATGGATGTTACTTTGTTTATTTGAGATGGACCCCTTTATGGGCAAGGATTGTATATACTTTATGGGCAGGTGTAGGCCCTTTTTATTTTGGATGGTTATTAGATACTTTTGGATGGTCATGATGTTATTTCTATTTCCGTTGCATAGGATTTTGATTTACCATTTTTATTCTATTCTGCTGTGATGTCTTTATCTTATGTGGATTTAAAACGGATGTTAAAGAATAAGAAAATAAATTTATATGGAAAATGATATGTAAAGAACAAAGATGGTTGATGACATGTTCTGAGTTCGTTGGTCTCTCTGGTATGAGAAACGGATTTGGGGCGGGTCATTCCCGTGTCATGGATCCGAACCCGACCCACTTCTCGGCCTATGGATTTAGGTCATGATATATTTCTTCTCTCCTATTAAGCTTCATTCATATTATTGATGAGAGGTTGTGGTAAGCACTTTCCCAAGAGGAACTCACCTTTGGCTGAGCTCAATAAGCATTAGAGCCAAGTACTTGGAGCTTATGGGTAGCTAAGGCACATCAGCTCTACAATGAGCATCCCACATATTGAGTAACTAGCAACATCAATCATATGGTGGTAATATTTGTTTGACTTTGCATTCATTTACATTTATATTCATTTATACTATTGTTTGGCTTCTGCCGGAGACACCAAAAGCTTGACAACCTCCTCCAGAGACACCAGAGGTAGAGCACACTCGCCGGAGATACCGAGTGTTGTTGTTTAGCTTGCTTGTGAGCAAGTAGTTGGGTTAGTATATTGACCTAGGTTGTAATAGTATCTAAATGAAATATATCTAAGCTCGATAGTGAGCTTTAGAAGAGTGGACATAAGCCCGAGTGTCGAACCACTATAAATCTTGTGTTGTGGTTTGTGATTGTGTGGTTGCTTGTCTCTCCATTGCTATACTCTACACTACTCTT
>JAOXJP010016577.1:0-17511 GCA_025762735.1 Platanus orientalis | reverse complement strand
AAACAATTTTTATCAACTAAGCTATATACTATTGATAATTTTAAAATAATTAGTATATTATATATAATACATATATAGTATGTATGTAGAAGTTTAGGCCTTGGGCAGGGCCAAGGTAAGCCCAACCCGACCCTCAATAAAAGTTTAGGCCTTAAGCTGGGCCTAGCTCGGGCCGGGCTTTTTCAGGCCAATTTGAGGGCCGGGCTTGGGCTGGCCTGGCCCATACCCACCTCTAATTCCCAGCATTTCCTCATGTGTCCAGGCGAACAAGTCCTGATTCCCAACGAGAAAGTTTTGTAATTACTTCTTGAGCTCCTCTAATAGGTCTGCCCCCACTCGGGTCACTCTTTAGGCGTTTGAGGATCGATGACAACATCTTTAAGCTCCCCTCCTGGTTCTGCCACTACTTGGGCCTTTCATCTTGAACTTCCAGGTCGTCGATTGCCATAGTCTCCTTTGGGGCAGACTCCCCTTTAAGCGAGGCCATATAACATTCTCTAGCCGCCACCTAGTAAACTTTGACTTTCCTGACTCCCCCCTCAGTTGGGAAACACATCAAGAGATGGTAGGTCAAGGTGATTGTCCTAAGTCGATTCAACACCAGCCTTCCCAGGATTACGTTGTATGCAGAGGGGCAATTGACTACCAAGAAGTCAACTACCCAGGTGACATGTCGCTCTCCTGCCCCGATAGTGACTGGTAAATCGATAGTTCCCAATGGGAGCAACCTATCGCTCGTGAATTTAACTAATGGTGTTTGAATGGGCTTAAGCTTGTCCCATTCGATACCCATCTGGTCGAAGGCCAGAAGGTAGATGATGTCTATTGAGCTTCCATTGTTAATGTGGATACGGTACGTGATGTAATTTGAAATGACTAACATCACCACCAATGTGTCATCATGTGGCTGACTCACCCCTCGAGCATCCTCTACAGAGAAGGTGATGGGGGGATACTCTACTTTGTAATGCTTTGTCGACCTTTCCATTATCATCATCAGTTTCTCTTTCTACGTGAATCTACTTCACGTGCGATCTTCTTGTTGAGCTAGACCCCCTAGCAAACCCACCAGCTATCACTCTTATTCCCCTATTAGCCCTTCTGGCCTTCTCTCTTCCCAAACAAGAGGGTCCCGATGGGTGTCCTCTCATCTGATTAGGTGTCTCCCAGTGACAAATCTTTGCAGCCACCTTCATTGAATAAGGCTTCTATTTACTCCTTCAAGTCGAAGAAACCATGGGTGTCGTGGCCATGATCCCGGTGAAAACGACAGTATTTATCACGATTTCTTTTCTCTGACGGGGCTCGAATCCTCTCTAACCACTTGATGCTTAGATCATCCTTAATATGCAGAAACACCTGCTCCATAGGTGCGTTGAGGGGGGTATAGTTTTGAAACCTACTCGGGGGAAGATTGGCTAGGGGCCTAACCCCGCAGTTGTCGTTGCCTTCTCTCGCCCGACCACCTCTCTCTTCTTGTGGTGCTTATTGTTACTCCCTCTTTTTCTTATCAGATTGTGAACTAGACTCGGTAGCCCGCTCTCATCTAGCGTTGAGGGTGTCCTCAGCGTTGCACCTTCACCATGAGGTCGGCTATACAGGACGGGGGATTTTTGAAGAGAAAGAAGTGGAATTTTGGAGGGCAGTAACCCTGCCATGAGAGCTGTCACAATCAGCTTCTCCTCGACGTCGTCCACCTGCAGCATATCTCTGTTGAACCATGACATGTGGTCCCTTAGGGACTCTCCCTTATTTTACTTGATGTTCAACAAGTAGGTGGCTACTTTCCGGTGTTGTTGGTCGCTTATGAAGTAGCTAACGAACTGTCGGCTTAGCTCTATAAAGTTGGGGATGGTGCCAGGTTTTAGTCGGCTAAACCACATCCAAGTAGAACCTTTGATCATCGTAGGAAAGGATCGACACATGATTTCGTTGGGTGATGCCTGGAGATTCATATGCGTCTTGTATGCCTCTAAATGATCGAGGGGATCATTGCCACCGTCAAACATCTTCATTTGAGGCAACTTAAATTTATCGGGAAGTGGTCGAGCCATGACTTTAGGGTGAAGGGATGGTTTGCCCTCTAAATCAATTCATCAATGGTGGGTTGGGGCTTTTCCTCATTCATGGTCACTATCTCTCTCCTTACATCCTTCATTCTCTCTTCTTAAAGACCCAGGGTGTGAATCCTTTCTCCAAGCTAGCTCACCTCCCAAAATTGAGAGGTCGTGCCACTCACCGCCTTATCCTCTTGCTCTTGGTCATGACATCTGGTTACGGGACGTGGGGTCCTGCTGTCTCGTGTCATGGTCCCTAATTGTGTATCTCCGGCCTCTCAGCTCTTACATAATTTCTCGGTTTTGTTCTATCAACAACTGTACGCTTGTCATCAGTCCTTGAATTTTTTGCTTGAGGATAACCACCCTTGGGGTTTCGAGGCATGCTCCATCGGAGACGGAGGTTTCTTAATCGTCAACTCTAGCACCCTTGTTGTGTTGAGCCGCCATTAACCTGGTTTTAATCATGCGGACCTTAGGTTCTCAAGGAAAAGGTATTTCCCATAGATGGCGCCAATTGATAGCATTTCGGTTTAGCGGACTCCTTTACGCTAGTCAGATGGTCCCACGATTGTTTCAGATCCCTGGCGGAGTGAGCACTGCACACACATAACAAGAGAGGGTTAGGAAATTAGGCACCAGCGGGGGGGCGGCCTCTAGCTCTCCAACGATCAAGTCAGATAACAGGGGAATATAGAAGAGGAGCTCTCTCAATTAGGGTTTCTAATATCTCATACATGAAGAGTGAATTGCTGCCCCTATTTATGGCCTTAAGTAGTAGCGTATCAAAAATGAGATCCCGCATGTCACTTTTCCCCACGTTCTTGGTTGCGTCTCCCTCTGCTCTCTCTATCACTTTTTCAAAATATCAGGCCTGCTGCATAGAAAATTCTCTCTTCACAACGGTTTCTGGATTGTCCTTATCTTTAAGGGGAGTAGTTGGGGTTGTTATATTTCTACACATCGGGGATTCTCGGGTACTAGGCCCCTCAAGGTTTCGACTAGCCTTTGGGTGTCAAGTGATATAGGTAACAGTTGGGACTATTTTCAGAATACTTGAGGAGTCGGATATAGAAAGGTACTTCTGATTTTTCACTGATTGCCTCAGCATTTTATGACTCAGGGGAATCCTAGAGGTTCCTCCGGGTTGGTTCTCCTAAAGTCAGAGACTCTGTTGGTGCATCGAGATCGATTGGGAGGGTGGTGGTCTCAGTATTCTCCCCCATCATGTCTAGTTCCTCAACCATCATATTAGAAGTTGATTTAATAGTTGTGGTAGAAATTTTTAATTTTAAACTTAATTAATTTTCCTTTTATATTTTCTTATGGAAAGAGTTATCATAAACTGTGTTGAATGAGAGAGTAGCTATTATTTGGTGAAGCTTTTGTTAAAAGGGTGTAAAAGGGTTGTGGAAAAAGGCTTAGGGATAATCTTAGTTTTCTCTTCTAGGATTATGTGGAGAATATAAGGTTGATAAAGACCTATTATTTTTTTTAGTTTTCATTTAGTGGAGTGTAAATCACTCATCCAGTGGATGTCGGCAAACTTACCAAATCACATGTTTTCTGTGTGTTCTTACATAAACATGACATGTTTTAACCCAAATCGCACCACGAATATTATAAATATAACAATGATCAAACGGAAAAATGGAAGTGGACGTCGTTGAATGTGTTATTACATTCTTCTCTAAAATATTTCATATTATTAAAAAACTATGTACACCTATAAACAAAAATTCAATCATAAGTCCACACAAGAGAATTTGAAACCTTGCTACAAGCCTATTCATAACTAACGTAAGATATTTTAATTACATATTGACTTGTGGTCCAAATTTTTTGGTGGAACCATTTAGGCCTACTAACTACAGCATCATAGTATAGGACCCGCACCATAGGCAAGAGAGGCAAATATCAACGTAGTGACATACGGAATGATGCTTTCATGGAGAGACTATGCCACAACCATCTCTCCTGGAGTGGGTGGGATTTTGTAGGACAATTTAAAGTTTGCCTAAAGTAAGAATGACATAAGGGCAGACACATTAGCGCCAAAAAAGTGATATACACTTTTTGGGGGATGCTTTTCACTTTTTGGCACTGATGTGTCAGCCCCTAATGTCATTCTTCCTTAGGCACTCTTTAAGTTGTCCTACCAATTCCGGAGCGACAATATGTTTATATTTTTGTTTGATGCTGCCTAAGTCCAACCCGTTTATACACGAGGACTCAGATTCAAGCCCAAGCCCAACCCATGGGCTTCTAGGGCTTTCCCAAGCCAGGGTGTAGTCCAGCCCGGTTGACCAGTGTGTTGGACCTGTTTGGAAGCTCAACCTTTTATTATACTTGGAACACAAACCGGTTCCTGCTTTCTCCACCCTTTCCTCGTCTGTCATTCTCTCCTGCAGAGACGATGCCTCTCAAATGGTAAGGAAAAAAAAATCTTTATCTGTTTAATTTTTATTTAATTTTTTTTTTTAAAGTTTCGTTTTTGGATTGATCGAATTCAAACTTCAAAGACGATTTTTTGCATTTATAAACGTATAAAACTTTGGGGGTTGGTTTTTATGGGTTTGAAGATTTCTCGGTTTATAGCTGTCGACTTTGGAGTGAACGAAGAGAAATTTGATTTCTTTTCATTATGCTTTAAATCTATATTTCAGGCTCCTGCATTGGCAACCAAATGCAGGGACTACTGTTGACAGTCGAATCCTCACGGAAGTCTCTCATTGCGTTGAGAGCATCAATGGCGCCAAGGAAGGAAAATGGAAAGCTACTCTCACTTTTTACAAACCCATGTTAAGAGGTTGTTTTTATCCATTTTCTTCTTGAGAAAGATATTTTATTTGATCTTTGCTTTCTGGGTTTTCTTTTTTTTGTTTTGATTCTTTCTAGCCATCATCTCTACTGCAAGTTCATGTTCAATGTGTGATTTTTTTTTTTTTCAATCTATTTTTTAAAGTTTAATTTTGGGCTTGTATTAATCTTCATATTTTTAAAAATTACCCATCAGACCAGGGTGTGGCAACTGAGTATCCTCGTGATTTTCTCGGAATTACGCTTCAGGAGCAACCCAACAAATACTACTTTATTCTTCGTGGTCAGCGGATTGTACTCGAGGCGGATTCAGCTATTCAGATGATAATGGAGAAGTTGCAGTCTTACAAATCTCGAGTCTCACTTAATTTTGAGGTTTGATCTATATATATATATATATATATATATATATATATATATATATATATTCCCGTTGACTTTGGGTTTAATGGGAGAGGGAAATTAGTTTGTGATTGTGTGAGAATAGTGTACAAGATCCTCTAAATAACTGACATGTTAAGTAATTATTGAATGGTTGAATTTCAATTTAAAGAAGGAACCCCCTTTTTTTTAGACTAATACAAGTGTTCCTTTAAGGTGTTTGTCCTCTATAATTGCTTTTTATGATTTAGTGCGATTAGGCTGTGAGAAAAGATCCGTCGTTTGAAATACTTTGTACTAAATTTTCACCATTTGATCCCTTAACCCAATTCCATATAACTTTCTGATAAATGCTGTTGGCAATGCTGCTAAAAGAAACCAGCACACCATGCCTTTACTAATTGATTCATGATTGCATTTTTGATGTTCTAATTCTATGTCGTTGAGGTTATGTACATGCACGCCAAATAATGTGTGCTACATCACTATTTGGTCAAACGACTTGGATGTTGCGTTCAAACAGAAGTTGTGAATCAATGGATGGACTATACCTTATGTATATAGAGGTTTATAGAATGTTATGTTTTTTGCTATCGGGGAGACAATGTTTGTCAAACAATAGCCACAGAGTTGAACTATGCATTTTTTTGTATAACTTACCAGGAAAACAAACTTTTTTGTTAAAGAAGGTAGTCCTAGTGCATGAGGCTCCTGCCACTGCAGGGTCTGGGGAGGGTCAGATGTATGCAGCCTTACCCCTGCAAAAAGAGATGCTGAGGAAAACAAACTTTTTTGTTGAAGAAAAAATTTAACACTCCAATATTATAAGGACCTTTGCTCAATGAAATAAAATTTTATTGTAGTAAATGCTCTTAAAGCGTGTCATATCAAAGTTTAGTTTTATGCATTGACCTTTAGATAGATTTACATTGTCCCATAGCTTTAGTCTGTAGCTTGCTTCTACTGTTATGTATCAACCTGCACCCAGTTTTTATAGACTTGCTCTGCAATGTTAGACCATTGGGAGTTTGATCAGATTTAAATACTTATTTGTCTAGGAACAGATTTTAATTTATGTTGCATGTTTCTTCTACGTAGGGATTTCAATATCAACTTGGTGACTTTCAATTGAGAGTGGGAAAAGTTCATACCCACTCTGAAAATTTGAGGGGAATTATTATGGAGGTACGTCTCACATTATTTCTCAACTTGAGTAAACTCTTATTGTGTTTTGCAGGCCTACAGTTTTACTTTTACTGGTATATTACGCCAAATGGATAATATCAAATTACACATACTTTATATTCATGGGTCTCTCTCTCTCTCTCTCTTTTTTTTTTTTTTTTTTTTGTAGAACTACTTAAGTTTTCATTCTGATATTTACGCTTTACAAAAATCTGTAAGAAAATGTGGTGCTGTTAGGTCATTTTGGACCTACCAGCATAAGAACTTCTTGTTAGTTTGCCCCCTGTTGAAAGTTTAAACCTCCACTTGTGTCATTTAGATGGTTCTGGCCAGAAACATAGGATCACATTTGAATGCTGTTGTTGGTCTGGCATCTCAATAGTTTAAAACTGGAATATGAAAACTTCATTATGTCATCTAAGATGCTGTTGAATTTTCAACTTTGTCCTTTGATCATTTTGGCCCAAAACAGTTCAAAGTTAGAAAACCTTTACTTTCTAGTATACTGTATTGTACCACTAATTAAATTGCATTAACATTGCCTTTGCCTTTTCATATTGATTACTATTGTTGCCGTAACGAGCTATCCTATATTTGAGATAGATTTTAGGCATTTATAGATTATTAGATTAGTTAATTGTGAGTACGAGTTTCATAAAAGAGAATATATGAGATGATACTTTGTATTACGATTTTTGAGCTATAATAAAGAATTTCAGTCCCATAAATAGCTGAGTATAGGAAAGATAACAGATATCCATTCCCAACAAAAAGTTCTCTTCCTTTTCATTTGTTCTTGTTGATTCAACACTCGAGGTTCTTAATTATCCGCCTATTTCAACAACCCTTGAATGGATGGTTAGATTACGGTACATGGTTATAGACTTGGAGTTTCCATCCCTCCCCCCCTGCAAAGATATGGGGAGAATAGGGGAGTTTATGGAGACCTGTCTTAGTTGTTAAGTTTGGGAGTACAAATTCTGGTTGGATAAGAGTATTGTAGAGTTTAGGGAGAAGAGGGAAGTTTATGGAGACAGGTCATAGTTGTTAAGTTGGGAGTACAAATTTTGGTTGGACAAGAATATTGTTAGCATAGGTAGAGTTTTAAATGTCTGGGACCTATATATGATGTAGATATTGCTTGGGTTGGTTAGATGGGTATTACATATAGAGGTAGGTGTAAGAGATAGGATGAGGTTTTACGTAAGAGCCTTTGGTGGGTGGATGATGAGGACATCAGGTCTAGGCGTGAGTTTCAGGTCTACCAGAGGTGGTGCAAGAGGGTTGCACCCATGTTATGGTTCCACTAAAGAGTCTTTTTATGTTTTCATTTTCAAAGCACATTATATGGGGTATTTTTATATTAGTAGGATGTTTTAGTGGTATTTTTGTTATTTCATGTAGTTGAGGGTATTTTGGACAAGAATATGTTATTTAGGGGTATTTTGGGTGTAACCTTTATTAGGTCGTAATAAGCCTAGCCGGGTGGGCTATAAAACACTTCACACGACCAACACTTTGGTTATGATGAATAATAATTTTTTTTCTGCTCACGTTTTGGCCTCTTAGTGTCTTTTTCTTCTTCCTAATTTTGAATGCAGTTGAAGAGTCATAAAACCCTGTAATGGGTCTAGGTTTAGCCATAGTTTAACGGTAGTAGTGGAGGCTATTCCCTTCCCCTTGGGTCAAAGGTCTCCTACCTCTTCTTCTTCAATCATCTCATATTTTGTGCTGAACTCATCAACCATCAAAAGATTCAATAAAATTCCATTATCTTCGAAGTTTTCGATCCAAACAAGCATTCCAACATGGTGTTAAAGTCCCATGACCAGTTTTGGAGCTTCTGCAAATAATTTTGGGGCTGTTTGAAGACTTTGTTTGAAGTTGTATGCAGATTGCACCTGTTACAGGCGTGAACAGTCTTCCAAAGGGATCACACAAGATGATCCCAGTCCCTAACTTGTAGGGAGTTAGTTCCTGATATCTCTCCTGCTTGTAAGGATTCCTCACACGATCCAACTGATGGTGGGACCCATCCAAAAGGGCCCCACCTGATTGTGATAATCTAGGTTGCTCTCATTGAAGTCGTCAAACAGGGGTGGCAAATAGAGTTCGGAAAATTTGATACTACTCCCTAAATAGTGGGGATTTAATCTTTGGCTTTCAGCAGGTTTTTGGCAACCCAAAAACGATCCTAGAGGAGTCAAAACTCCTCCCTAAAATTCAGGCCTATTCATTGGGCAACAAGTGTATTTACAAGAGGTGTTAAAACACCCTGTTTTGGGTATTTGACAAGAACAACCTTATATTCCTATTCTTTAGGAGATTGAGGGAGACTTTGTTTTTTTACTGGATCACACAGACCTTGGGGTGACACTAGGGGTTGCCTCATCCTTTCGAAAACTGCAGTCTACACAAAGAGCCATCCCCAGGTACTTTTCAGTTGGTGGCAATACTTCTACAGCACCAGTGACCTTCAACCATCACGTATCTTCACTCTGTGATCAGATTTAGCATGGTACTAATCACCTTCATCACTTAGAAGTTCTCTACAGAATATGGATTGCATCTACAAGGTATTTGTGAATCTATAGTTACACCTTTTGAATCCTTAAGTGTAGCTTGACATGGTGGTTTTTGGTTGGTTGGATTAATGGATGATAGAACTCTGTCCAACATATAAAATTTATGAGAAAATTGATTCCCTACCACTTCTAATCTATTTTAATTCAGGCTAAATGACTCCCTAATAATTCCCCTGCTTACTCATGGTCAAACCTTGGTTTTTCTCATACTTTCCATCTAGTTTAGACACTTTATGATATTCCAAATTCTTGGACAGCAACCTGACATTTTATTAATCTCTAAATTCAATTGATATTTTCCACATATAACCTGTGTTTGATTTTGTTTATTACTTTGTAGGCTTTAGCTCTTAACATGCATATGAAATCTAACTGAAGACTCACTTGATTTCACGTATGGATGTGCAAGTAGGAATTGTGTTTATGTTTTATCATTACTCTTACAATTCTATTCCTAATTCCTTGTGCACACACCCACTAGCTTATATGCATGTTGCATCAGTGGACCTTCTATTGTTAAAGTTTCTCCCTAAGTTGCAAGAGGTTGTATATCAGCGAATTGGGATTGCTATGAGATGCTTGTGTGAAGTTTTCTGTTTTTTTGTTCCAGGAGAAACATTTAGATGATGAAATAAATCCAACAATTTGTTGGCGAGTCTCATGGTATATTCACTCCCAAGATATGCTTTACTTAGAGAGTTGGTTGTGGGACCCTTATTGTAGGTTTTCATTTATGTCATATTTTAGGGTACTTATGGGGGAAGGCGCTCTATTTCCGTTTGTCTAAAGCGTGGTGTGCTTCTTTTCTTCATAGAGTGAGAAAGTTTTGTTGTGGCTGCTATTTGGACAAAAATTTGTTCTGCCATCTTGAACAAGGGGAGGTGTCCTCTCTATCATTTTGTTTGCATGCCAAGGGGAGAAAATATTCTACTTTTTTTATCCACTAGTCTAGTATAAGAGAGCTACAAGTTTATTGTTTTCTCTTAGGCATACAATGAATTATTTAGGTGAGATTTGTGATGTTTTTTTTCTTTCCAGCATACAATAATGTTAACATAGCAAACACACCCAAATATTTTAGGAGGAATGAGAAAGAGGGAATTTTCTAGGAGTAAAACAACAATGGGAGACTTGAAATTGAGGACTTGAGAAGGCATACAATTTATGAGATATGCAACTGTAAGAAGAGCTTCAGACCAAAAGGTTTTTAGAACATTCATACCAAAAAGAAGAGCTTTGGTAACTTCTAATAAGTGCCTATTCTTGTGTTCAACCACTCCATTTTGTTGCGGAGTGCCAACACAAGAGGTCTGATTATCAATTCTACAGTTTACCAAATCTCTTTGCAACTGAGAAGAAATGTACTCCCCTTCATCATCAGAACAAAAGACTTTGATAGATGTATCAAATTGAGTTTGAACCATTTTGTGAAAGTTTTGAAATTTCGTGGTAACTTTCCCGTTTATTTTCATCAAATAATCCCATGTGTATTGCCAACTATTATCTACAAACGTAACAAAGTAGCGAAAGCCAAGGAGAGAAGTAGTGGGAGAAGGTTCCCAAACATTAGAATGAACCAGTGTAGTTGAAATAGAACTTCTATTATTACTAAGAGGATCAGTGTTTTGAACATGCTTGCACAATTGATTGATTTCACAATTGAACTCTAATCGATTACCAAAGAAAAACAAACTCGGAAACAAAAGTCTCCTAGATGACACAGATAAATGACCCAGCTGATTATGGCATTGCATTAATTGGTCTTTATTACTCATACTACTATTACCAGAATGACATGTCGTTGATAAGGGGGAATCCACTTTTGCATCAAGGAGGTAGAGTCCATCAGCTACACACCCACTCTCAATCATTTGCTTTGAATCTAGGTCCTAAAAGACACATTAAGGGAAAAAAGTAACCGAATAATTCAAGTCACGAGTAATACGACTAATAGAAAACAAATTGGTTGCAAATTTAGGGACATGAAGAACTGAAGACAAGGACATAATAGGTGGAACATTAAAAGTTCTTTTTCCAGAAATGGAATATAATGTTCCATATGCTACTCGGACTTTGTCACGACCCGAACAAATAGAACATGAAGAAAATAATGAAGATAAATCTGTCATGTGATTTGAAGCCCTAGAATCAATAATCCAGGATGGGATGGGGGCATGGAGGAAGAGACATGTAGAGCAGTGGTGTGGGTACCTAACTCGGTAGAGGCAAACGAGGATGTAAAGAGGACGAGTCACGGCCATAAATCCCTCCAATTGGGACATAGACCAACGCATACTTTCAATTTCAGCTTCGAAAACTATTACTATCCATTGAGAAGATTCACCTAAGGATGGAATATCAAATTGACTGTCTTCTGAGGAGCATAGCTCATACCCGCATCACTCCCATACGATGTAACTGAGTTTGCTCGCATCGATTTGGCTTGTTGAATTTTTCAAGATGTCCTACAACATCATAACGATTTTCTTTTGTGTGCCTCATCTTGCCACAATGGCTACATTTCAACTTATCCTTAGATCTTGCCTTCCATGGTATTTTCTCTCTATCATTTGAACTAGACTGGAAAGACTTCTTAAATCCACTCTTACCCCTTCTTTGTGGAGCTGGGGTAGAGACCAAGGTAGATCTTTCTAGAATCCTAGAAGAGTATTGCTGCATAACATTTTTCTTGCTTTCTTCACTCTTGGCCTTTTTAAGATACAAGAAACCTCGACTAATGTGTGGCTGCATTGAGTGAAGCAGCTAGGACCTGACAGTCAAATTCTCAGACTCCCATTTCTCGTAGGCTCGAGTATAAAGGTAGAGGGTTCTACCACATGACCATTAATATATCCCAGTTTTCCCCTTCCACCGATATACATTCTTGTAGATTGGTACCACTCCAAATAGTTTGCCCCATCAAGTTTAACAGTAGTGATTTGTGCACCCGGATTGTCACATTGGAAACTCAATGGTAACATAGAAGACCCCGACACAACACTAGATTCACCCTTATTCTTGGAATCAGACTCTGCTTCAGACATGTTGAAATTGTACTAATACCAACCACTAATTTGACATGTGTAAGAATTAGCCCTACACAAAACATGCCAACTTGTATACTCTTCAAAGATACACACGATGCCTAATGAAATCCAATATGCAGCCCACAACACATACAATGCTACATAGGCTCTAAAAATATTAGAATAATGTTCAAATAACATCCTTACTGACAACCCTTGCTGTCCACGATCAGAAGCATTCAAAAAACATAGGCCAAGCCTCTAAAATAGAAGGGGGCGGTAATTGTGGGAGAGAGAACTTTTCACAACTCTCTCAAAACTCAACGAAACTTACCAAGGCTGGATTCATTGTAATCCCTGATTATAATAGGTATAAAACAAACCAAATAAAAGGGGGGAAACTGCTAAAAAATTTCTAGATCTACTAATCTTCGAAATCCTGAAAATTTGATTTCTTTTTTCTTGAAAAATTCCCAAAAAATGCAATTCGGTCCAACCTTCAGAAGGATTGGTTTCATAAAAACCTAAAATCAAGATCTCTCCAAAAACTTCATCATCGTCCTTGGGCCTGACAATTCATACAGTTGCTAACGTTAGCCCTAGGCCCTGCTAATGTTAGCAATCACCTCCTTTTCTGCAACAAAAAATTCTTTGGACCTTTGCTCTGATACCATTTTAATCTCCCAAAACTTTAAGGTGTTAAGAGAGATATAAATCAATGTACTTCAACAACTCCCCTCCAGGATGAACATTGTTGTCTCCTGGGAAAAATTTAGGGAGCTGGGCACGAGACCACACAAAGTGTTCACAATCATACACCACTACATCTAGGAAAATATTTCCATCAGGATTCAAGCTCGTGACCTGGTTTGGCTCTAATACCAAGATGAAATCCCCGATGAATCCTGCTGTTTGTTATGGATTAAGAGAAGAAGAGGAAGAAGAAGAGAGAAAGAGCAGAAAAGAAGAGTATGTAGAGTATATGAGTCTATTTCTCCCATACATATGACCTTATTATATATGAGAGATACATTGGTGAGATACCAATGATACCCCTTATGTATACAAGTAATTACCAATTGCACATCATGACACTTACACCCTTACAATGGTGTTTCTCCACGACTTCAATAGATGCTGCTTGTTTTTCTCTATTGCTTGAAAGGAACATATTCAAAACTTAATGTGCATCCTTCTTCTTTGCAAAATTGTTTCTGGGCTGCGTATAAACCTTCATAAAAGTACAATTATGGCAGGGGGCCATGTTCTCAATTCAGGGGAGATGGCGGAGATCTTGGGGTGTGAAATCTCCTTGCTGCCGTGCTCTTTTCTTGGATTGCTGCTGTGGGCAGCCTACAAACTAAAGGCAATCTGGAATCCGGATCTTGAGCGAATGGAGGCTAGTCTCTCTTCTTTGGAAGGCAAATATTTGTTGAAAGGATAAAAGATTACTCTTGTCAAGAGTGTGTTGTCTAGTCTTCCACTCTACTTGCTTTCTCTCTTCTTGGCTCCAAGTTCGATTGTTGCTAAGATGGAGAGTATTCAAGGGGCTTTTCTTTGGAGAAACGTGGATGGTAAAGAGAGGTTTCACCTTTTCAAGTGGAAGGATGTATGCCAAATGGTTGAGAAGGGTGTGCTGGTGTTAGGTTCCCCCACCTTGTAAACAAGGCTCTTTTGGGGAAGTGGTGGCCTCATTTTGGGAAGGAGAAAGATAAGTTATGGAGAAAGGTGATTCAAACAAAGTATGGGATCAAAGATGGAGGCTGGAATAGCATTATCCTGAATGTTTTGTGATGTAGGATGCATTATGGAATGTGCACATGTCGAGATCGAGGATAATTTACTCAAGTAATGAAAGTGTATAACCTAGATTCCTACTCTCACATGTCCACGTCAAGTTCTAGAAAGATAATTATGTATAATTCAATAAAGTCATATTCCCATAAGAATAGAACTAATAGAGTAATCAAAACTGATTTTCTCAACAGCACATGTAATATCCTACTTTAGATCTTGGAAATCGGAACCAACGATCAAGATTAAATCTTAGATCATAAAAAAAGTCCAGCAACAATGGTAATAACAGAAAAATAAAAGATCAGGCACAAGAGATCAAACAACAATAACTATGGTTTGTAATCACATAATCAGATTACTCATAATGAATGAAACAGTAGCATACTCAGATGTGATTGTATGGATTTACAATTCAGGTTTGGATCAAGTAGCCTAGGAATATGTAGGCCATAGAACAACAGGGCATAGGTGGGATAACAGTTCGGGTATGGGTCAAGGTGTTGGGGTTACACAAGCCTAGAACAACCTCATGTAAGGTTTGTTTGATTTCCAAATATTAGAAACAATAGGGCTGCACGATATCCAAATACCAGAAGAATTCTGATCACAAGTATTTGAAGTTGAGCATGTTATGGCTGTTAGAATAAAATAAATTCTGATCTAGGAAATTGGAAAGTTTTATGGGGGCATATGATGTTGATTCCTTGAGTTTGGGCTTAGATTTAATGAGAAAAATTCTGTTCTAGCCTACAAAGGTCACTCAACCACCATTAAAACATAGATAAAGAAATAAAGAGAGTTTAGATCTTACCCGGAGTTCAAGGTTTCTCACCAAGGAACAAAGAATCACAAGGTTTCACACCCAAAGAACATCCTTTCTTAGGGAAAAAAAAAGTGTAGCCATCATTAGCCTAAAATCATTCGTTAAAATTAAAACATGAGTCTTTTACAACTATATATGATGCCTTAATCACAAAAACAAAGAAAGTTCCTAATATACCCCTAACTAAACAAAAACAAAAATGATTGATGCATCCTAAAGCTTGGGACGTCCCCAATAAAAGAAAATCAGCATGTGTGAAGCGTGATGTCTCCAATAATTCTACTCAGTATGATAGGTATTGTCTCTCAATAGCTGCATGTGTGGGCCCCACATAAGTTGTAGCTAATCCAACCATGAGGAAATAGGCGTGTCTCTCCTCCTTTGCTGGTATACTTTGAAGTGAGGAGCACTAATATTTGCATCAACTCCCCTCAGCTGAGAAGAATTCGTCTCTGGCAAACCATAACTGCAACATCTCTCTAGTAAATCTGGGTCCAATCGCCATAGGTCCTCCTACGTCACCCAAGTATAATCTGTGGCTGATCGGTCTTTTTACTTGATGAGGTACTCTGGTACCCACCTTGTCTCGTGGAAATTGCCTGTTCTTCCAGAATATCCTCTATCACCTCTTTCTGTGAGCTAATGGTGGAGGCGAAGGTGTAGGTTGAGGAAATTGGGTTGGTGTGGATTGTTGGTCAGAGAAAGGATCAAGAAGGGGAGAAACTGGAGCGTGGAAGGGAACAAGATCCTCAACAATGAACGTAGAGTTGATTCCGAAGTCTAATGAGAGGTCTATCACATATGCATTCGATCCAACTCATTTGAACACTCTATAGGGTCTAGAACTACGGGCATGTAGTTTCTTCACGACACTTGGTCGGAATTACTCAGGTTTAAGTCGAACCATAACATAGTCACCCTCCTAAAACTCTCTATGGACACAATGAGACTCAGTTGATTGTTTATACCTCTCATTACTTAGTGCAATTTTTCTCTTAGTCTTTCAATGCAGTGATGAATATGACATGCAAATGCATCTACTGACTTAATTGGCCTATGTGTAACTGACATGGAATTAGGACTATAGGGGCCCTAGGCTTATAACCATGAACAATCTCAAAGGGCCTCATGCCTGTGGTCCTATTGACAAAACTATTGTATGCAAACTCAACCAAGGACAAGACAAATTCCCACGATTGGATATGGTTACTAACCAAACACCATAATATACTGCCTAGGCTCCTATTCACCACTTTAGTCGGTCCATCAGTTTGAGGGTGCCAAGCGGGCGAGAACTGGAGCCTCATGCCCATTATGCGCTAAAGTGTCTTCCAAAAGTAGCTTACGAATATGACATATCGGTTACACATCTGAGGTCTTTGAACATGGAATGAAGTGGGCCATTTTTGAGAAGTAGTTCATAACCATGAATATGGAATCGTGTTGCCTAGGAGTTTGAGGTAGCTTAAGCATGAAATCCATATGGGACGTGAGAAACTGACAAAGGAGTATATAATCCAATAACCCATCTCCTCTACTTTGCCAGCTAACAATTATGCCACTGCTCAACTACTTTAGTCACATCTCTGAGTTATCAGGATCCCGATCTAGATCGTAGGATCGTACGATCCTAAATCATCTAATCAATCCAACTCATTACCAAAATCTTAGATTACAAGATCGCTGTAGGATCTTATCTTGGATCGTGGTTTACTATTTGAAATCATCCAAGTGATCCTTATCAATTTATTATGATCCTACAAAAAAACATATGTTTTATAATTATAAAACACTAAAGCTTGATAAAAAAATCTCTAATTATAAATACTAATTACTTAATTTAGGTTAAACTATTAAAGAAAATAATAAGTAAATACGATTCTTCCTTTCCAAATTGTTCACATTGTTTTGTTTCTTTTATTGCAAAGTTCAACTATTCAAGTTTAGTAGAGCCAACTAGTCCTTGTAACCTGTCCTATTTAGTTGTTCTTCAATCAAGCTTCAAGAGTAGAACTCGTTATGATAGACCTAGAAAATAGCCAAGCCAATGCTAATTTGATTGAAATTATCATATTCTGATGATATCAGATCGTAGGTTGAGTAGAGCTATCCACAATTCTGTTTCTTGTTGCAAAGTGAACCTGCCCTATTTAAGAGTGAATTACCTTTACAAGAACAACTGAAGAAGGAATGAGTTTCGTGAGTTTTGTTTTTAACCGTAGTAAAAAATGATTGAAATATGAACCATCTAGTATGAATCCGCTTAGTTAATTTAATATGTTTTGTTATTGTGTTGATACTTGGTAGCTAATTAATTTACTTTCTAGGCAATTTGTTTTGGAAAAGGTATAATATTTTCTTAGTTAATAGAGATAAAAAGTATAGAAGTTGTACTATGTTAAATTATATTCATTTTCCTTTAATGATTTTAATGATTCTTTAACATGTTTCATTATTATTGGTGGTTTTTCCCTTTATTTTTTACGGAAAGTAAAATCTTACAATCCGATCCATGAGGCCCCCTACCGATCCTACTTAAGATCTCAATTTTAACAACCATATTCTCTCTTGAGACTTAGCCAATAAAATTAGTCTTCCTTCAAGAGCAATAGTCTTGTCTCTGTTGAAATGTCCAACAATGCCTTCTGCGTGCAGCTCCCAAACTAGGAAGTCTTGTACTGAGGTGTGGAGAATACAAAGTTGAGTGTCCCTAAAGAGGTAGTGAGCATGTTAGGTCTTTTGGGTAATTTAGGTCCGGGGCAGGGGATTGGGGATGTGTTGGTGTGGAATTTGAACAAGAGAGGGTGTTTTACAGCAAAATCGCTATAGATCCTGTC
>JAOXJP010016567.1:0-17512 GCA_025762735.1 Platanus orientalis | reverse complement strand
AGTTCAAACCTACCTCTCAACATTTTTTTTAATTCATGGGCCGGCCAAAAGCCCGGCCCAAGGCCCGATCAATTAATGAGGGACGGGCCCAAACCTCGGCCCAATCCCACCCCTCCGGGCCTAAGCCCCGGCCCAAGCCCGGTCTATAATTTGAGGGCCGCCCGGACTGGGCCCGGACCGGCCCATGCCCACCCCAAATCTAGACTTACCGAGTCCAAGACAAAGCAATTCACTGTTAAACCCATACATAAGTACATACCTTTCCAATTCTCCTCAAATTTAAGAGTCAAAGTAAATTCTTTAGGAACTTTCTTTCCGTGTTAGTTGGCAAAAGCCTCCACTTTATAGTCTTCCTGTCGTCGCTTTCATTTTCTACTTTTTGGTTTTTTAAGACTTCTTTTGCCCGGTTGTTCAAAATTTTCAACTTAAAAAGCCCAAAAAGTGGAGTCTTGCTAAGGAAGGAAGGAAGGAGGACCACAATTGCATGACCTTGACATTTGGCTCTTTAACCCGATCTCTCTGCCACACGTCGTATTTGCTCCCCATTTGAGCTTGTATCGATCCTATGTTGTGTTGTACTTGAACATTTTTTTTTAGTATCTTTTTAGGTCATTCTATTAAGTATTTAAAAATTTTTAATTTGAAAATATATATATATATATATATACCCACCATTATAATCGCTAAAACCGTTACGATGATCATGGCACGCCTGTTATTTTGGTGTCATATAGTCAACCTTGTTTCAATTCACATTCTTCTTCATTCCGCAATCTTATCAAACGGTGAGTTTTACTTTAATCAGGAATGGTGATGAGCTTATAAATGAATCTTCTTAAGTGCTTTTAGGAGGTAATAAACCTATTGTTAAAATCATATGAGCTTTTACAAATTTAACTCAAAAACTCACATATAAGCACACACATATGCTTTATTATATGTAAAAAAAAAAATGGCATTATAATATGACTGCTAATCTAAAACCAGTCATTAAATATAAAATATATGCATAATTCATAAAATTATATTATGTTATAAGGCTGCGTTTGGCAGCCACCAGTAATGTAATCATTTCATTTGAGTTTGTCAAGGCTTTTGAAGCTGCAATGGGATGATTTGTAATGAACTAATTCAGACTTGCACCAGTTTCTGCTTGATAACATTAGTCATTTCATTTTATAGAAGAACCTAAGATGACTTCATTTTTAATTGTAATTAACAAATATAAATTTGAATGAATTCATTACAAACCATCACCTCATGGCTACAAATGCATTGAGAAACTCAAATGAAATGATTACATTACAGGTGGCTGCCAAACAGGTTATAAATAAATTAGGATATTTAGCCAAAGATATATATTGATCCATACTGGATATGTTTATAATCTAATTTTTTCTTTAAACAATGGATATTTAATCAAATCGAACACATTGATCCATATTCGCTTTAAGCGGACACGAATCTGAACCGAATATGGATAATAATCAGATAATTTGCACTCTTACCCCTACCTAGTCTAACAAGCCAAATGAATAGTCCTGCCTTCTTCCTCATCTCTTGGAGAAGATCATGACACGTGTTGAGACAATTCTAAAATTTGACTGGAGAATAAAACCAACTCTTTGATAATTCAACTTTTTTTATATGCATTTCTTTTCACATATGGATGTGTGTCAAACTAGCGTGTCCCATGTGCTACGAAGAAAGTGAAGACATAATTAATTATAACCTGTACCCAATAAAGCAAAACTGATGCAAGCCGTTAGATTATCACGTAGGGACCATTAGAGAAGGTGGATTAGTTTACTAAATAACTCTTATTTAGTTTTTATTTTTAGTGTTTATTTTATTAGGACTCTAGAGTATCATGATTAATTAGAAGTAGATATCTTTTATTGTTAAAATTTAGGAAATTTTCTATATCTAGATTAGCTAAGCACGTTAGGCTATAAGAATGGGTTTATTCATTGTAATTATGACCCCATGGTTTGAAGACAAATTGAAAGTAGAAGAAAAATCTCCACGTTTGCGGATTGTTTTTAATGTTTTGGCTGGTTGAGTTTTTTCCTCGTTGGCTTTATTTATTGTTTTTTCTTTCTTATTCAGCATTTCTAGGTATTGAGTTTAAGTCGGCTTTAGTGACGTTAGAGCATAGTGTCTTGCTCATGAGAAGAAATTGTACAATTTTGAGATGATAGATTGAAGACCTTAATCAATGCATCAGCTACTTGAAGGCCAAACTCCGAAAGAATATGACGAGGACTAGGTTTTCAAAATACCATTTTATATACATGCTCCTTGTAGAGAGCCATCTAAAATGGATTTTGATTCTATATTTCAAGAATTTAATAATTCAAATAAAAAAATTCATTTTTACCAATTTATGACAATCTTGTCTACGATGAAGATATAGTTGACGAACACAAAGGTTTGCTAGGAAATTTGAATGGGATAAAAAACTTCTCTTTTATCAAATATATATGATGAAGAGAAAGTAGAGGAGGCTGCATTGTCCATACTTTGAGCTTCGGTATTATTCTTAGCGATATCCATATGCCTGATATGGATGAATTTAAGTTATTTAAGTACATTGGTTGGAAATAGAGACCTTCCATTTTATCATGATGTCATCAGATGATGGTAAGGACGTTATTATGAAGGATGTCACACATAGTGCATGTGACTACCTAATCAAACCAGTTTAGATTGAGGCACTTAAAAACATATGGCAGGATGTTGTCCAAAATAGGAAGAAAAAGATGAAGAAGACGCTTTGTTCTAAAACTTGAGGGTGAACTTTTCATTCAACCAATGTGATTAATGCCGGCTATTAGATTATCATGTGGGGACCACTAAATTAGGTGAATTAGGTTACTAAATAACTCTTATTTAATTTCTATTTTTAGTACTTTATTTCATTAGGATTCTAGAGCATCAAGATTAATTAGAAGTAGATATCTTCTATCGCTAAAATTTAGGGAATTTTCTATATCTACATTAGCTAGGCACGTTAAGCTATAAGAAGGATTTATTCTTTTTTTTTTTTATATGCAAGTAGGTCAGTGGTTAGTAATTAATAGGTGAAGACAAGTTTAGTTCTTCAAGCAGTTATATAATTCAATATCCGACAGAAATATATGATGACAGTTTTTCTCAACACTAGCGAATAAAATATGTGAAGTGTAGAAACTGTATAATCATTCAACAATAAACTATGCATATCAGCTCATAGATTCTTTAGTATATATCTGGGCAACAGATGCAGTCCAACAGTGTACAAAATAACTATCTGCAAATTAAAACGAGTTAGGAACATGTATAGAACGTCGTCCTTAAAGTGATATTCGCTGGCCTATCATAGGTATGGTATGTTTGATCAACAATCACCTCCAGAAACACTAACCTCTCTGGTAGACCCCGCACAGGTTAATAGAGACTCACTTTGAACAGTTCAGACCAACCTCTAGTGCCAATAGAGTAATATATATATAAACCAAAAAGAAAATCAATAATAATCAGAGAGGAAGAAGACTGGTTTCACGAAATATTCTTTCTGTGTGTATTTCTTCCTCATCCTTGTCTTCTATTATAGAAGACGATAATCACTTACGCCCATACTTTCCATGAAGAGTTAGGCTCTTTTGAACAATATTAAACGTGTAATTAATCACCATAAATCCACTTGATTATAGAATATATTAATAACGCATCAATAGTAAATTGAAATAAAATAATTAATTCATGTAACCCACACCCACACATACGCCTCAGCCTGGCTCGGTTCGGTTCGGCGCGCGTGATGTAAACAAACAACTCCAATCTCTCTTCTCCTCTTCAACCCCATTACCTTTTAGGTTATTGCATTTACTTATAAGGTGGAGTTTGAAGTTTTCCACTTCTCATGTGAGACTAAACTTTCAAGGCAAAAACCTTTGAGAGTTGTATTATACTTTGTTTTGGAGGGAATCACCAAAACTTTAAATAAAACATTTCATTCAAAGTTCCCTCCAAATTATTTTAACACACACATGAACTTAAGTGAATTATGTGGGCCTATTTGGTCCACACAACTAAACAGCCCATATTATATACAATTCATTTTGAATCTTAAAATATAACACTAGGCACGTTAGGCTATAACAAGGATTTTTTTTTATTTATTTGTACAAGTGGTCAGTGGTTAGTAATTAATAGGTAAAGACAGGATTAGAACCCAGGTATGTGGTATGAACCTCCACATACTTTAATAGGTAATAATGACCTCATGTTTTGAAGAAAATTTGAAAATAGAAAAATATATATATCCACATTTGTAGATTTTCTTTAATATTTTGGTTGGTTGAGTTTTCTCCTAGTTTGCTTTCTTTTTGTTTCTTCTTTCTTGTTAAGCATTTACAGGTTTTGAGTTTGAACCGGCTTTAAAAAAGAGTTAGAAGATGTTATGACTAGAAGGTACATGTTCAAATAATCTCTAATGTATTGGAAAGCGGCGAGGCTTTTCTACGCTCGGCGTAAAAAACGCCCAGGTCAAGGGGCAGCCACATCAATGTCAGAAGTGATTTACACTCGCTTCCAAAAAGTGAAAATCAATTTCGGCACTGATGTTTCCGCCCGTTTGACCCTTGGCGGAGGTTAGAGGTCGGCGTAAAAAAACAAAGCCGATTGGAAAGACATCATACAAATACAAATCCAGCATGCGAAGTGATGCTTGACAAAAGGGTACTTTGATAATACAAAGGCTACTTCTCTACACTCTGCTCTAACCATGAGCATGTACTGAGGAACTCTTTATCAAACATTATTATATGGATTAATTAGTACTAAAGAGATATCATGTGTGTTGTGTTTGTGCCTTGTTTCCTAGCCATTGGATTAATCAGCAATCCAATGGATGAGATTCAAACTTATATTACAAATATTATATATAAGTGTTTTTTTTTTTATACTCATAGGAGTAGATTAGAGAGTTTCTCAAAAATGAAAATAGTGATTGCTTTAACTTTTCTTCTTTAGAAATTTCTCTTAGAATAAAACAAAGAGACTGGTTTTTTTATATACGAAAAAAGAAAAAAAAAAAAATAGAAGGGCATTCTTCATTATTAGAGAAAGAGAGTTACGGGTGGAATGGGGTTCTTGAGGCTTGGGATTGAGATGAGAAAAGGGGGAACCTATCCTTTTGTAAATTGGATTTTTCTTGTTTATAGTGAATATGGATAATTATAGACATAAACCAATGACGTGAACCACATAAAATAACCGTATTGTTTGTGCTTATTGATTTCTTTGTTATTGGTTTCTTGTTCATTATGGTAATCGTGAGTTGTTTAGGCCAATATCCCATCACATGGTATATTAAGGCTGTTTTGGTTTTGTACCAACAATGCCTGAAAGGGTGTCTTGATAAATACAAGGTTACCATCTACTGTGTATTTACTTTTAACACATTCCTTCAAAACCCTGTGTATCTACAATCATACTGAAGAAGATTACGAAGATGACTACATGAACATTTATTATGTTGTTGAACCAAGGTGGAGGAAGATGTAGCTGGGGTCGTACGAGGATAAGGAGATAACGATGGATTAGCTCAGCCCCTTACAAGAAAAATGACTAAAAACAAAGGGATGTGAGGATATTTGGAGATGGATATACACGCCCTGCTGAGTAGGAACCATGTATCATGTTGATCTAATTTGGCTTATTCTAAGATTATAAATCAATAAAACAGAACACTCAATATTACCTTAGAATGACCAACATTTCCCCGAAAAGCAGCCGACTTAAGAATAAGATGCTAAAAAAAGCAAAATGGGTTTCGTTTGTTCCACTAGTTTATTGATCAGAAACTTAAAAGGTCCATAATCCATATTACCCAGACATCCCCATGTTGTGACATAGCACTATTCAACTTTAAAATGTTTAGGAAATAGGATTAACCAAATGATTTTCTTCGAGACCAAATTATGCTTCACTTGGATGCTCTATTGGTATTATAAATTTTTCTTCGGATCGAAACACCTTAATTTATGGCGTAATATCCGTATTAATGGGTCATTTATGGAATACATTTAGTCAAGTTTTTAAAATAAGTTTGGTTAGGCTAAGGTTTAAGTGCAACTAAATCGGGTTTCCTGTCTCAAGGGACCCATGTTACTTTTGCATTATGCCTAGTCATTATGAATGTTAATAATGGTGAGGTAGGTAAGATTAGATTCCTCGATTCATATTGATTTCAAATCTTAAAAGTAAAGATAAAAACACATGAACCTTTTATGTATCACAAGCCCCCAAGGGTTGTGTAAAAGAAAGAGACTGTAATTTTGAATTCAAAGAATGTATTCATATGACACATCCTTTCTAACCAGATTCTGCCTATGATTTAAGGTAAGGCTTTGTTATTGTTATAATATATCGTGGCTCGGTAAGGATCCTGCCCGGCCTCCTTATGGCCTGTTATAACCTGTTTGGCCTAACAGGTCGACATGTCACCAAAAAAAAGGAAACCGGTTTTTTTGGTACCTTCTTTTTTCAGTGACATGTCAACCTGTTATTTCAGACAGGTCCTAACAGGCTATAAGGAGGCCAGACAGGATCCAAACTGATCATGGATATGCCATAAAAATTAGTAATAGGAGAGGTTACAGGTAGCATGACAGGTAAGACCGTTAAGGGTCCAACGCAAAGAAGTAGTCAAAGTCATAGGCCCTAACATTTAGAAGATGATTAAGTCTGGTGTTGTCTTCTAGTCATCTAATCAAATGGTTGCAATCACTTGATCATGTGGGGTGTGTTAATGTGGGAGCTTTCCTAGTTGCCCATCTGAATAAATATTGGGTAATGACCCATTTACACTATGTAATTACATATAAATTTTATCACGATTTAAATACTAAACTTAAGCAGACATTCTCGTGTATACAACGAAATAGTGTATCGTGAGTTTCTCACAATATTAAATAAGAAAAAATTAGGATAAATTATGATAGATTAAGAGAAAGGCTTAATTTAAATGGGGGCTTTCTTGAAGATGTCAAACTTGTTAACTTGGTAAACCCTGTCTGCGGATGTTTCTATCGGAGACCTGGTTTCAAGTCCTGTCCCCACCTATTGGCGACTAATCAAAATCCCGCCTCCCAATAATTTAAAAAATAAATAAATAACAAAAACTTATTTTCTTCCTTGAAGAATACGAAATATTACCTGCGAAACGTGGGTCCCACTAGCTACCTTATTTATGCCACAAGACTGGTACCTCGTCGTTTCTTTTCTTTTAAGGGTAGTTCTATATTATTTGTTTCTAACAAACAAAGTATCTCTTTTGGCATATTCTCAGTTGGTACCTTCTTAAAGTTACTTTGTTTTTTTAATGCTTCGTTTTAAAAATTGGGCGTGCTTCGGTTAGCCAACTGAGACTACGGTGGAATTTAGATGGATCGGGTTGGACAGTGGGTCAATCAAAACCCAACTCATAGAATTGAACTGTCAAACCATGACTAACCCACTCTTACCTCAGACCTACCTTTACCCGGCTTGGTTTCTGTGTGCACAAAATCCGTGCACAATATATGTGCAGAGACCTGGTAGTGCTTACATCAACACGAAATCACTTTTTGTGATATGTGTTTATCATTTTTTGGTACTGATCCAAGCACTTTCAAGTCATGTACACGCATTGTGTACGGATTTTGTACAGAAGTTAAAGAGCCTTTATCCAATCTAAACTCATCCCAAGCAGCAACAATTCTTTAACCCTAGCCATAACCCAGGTTTGAATCGGATCATAGATACCCTAAAACTAATTCATGCGGAAAAGATTAGGTGCAAAAATCTTCTTTTCCTGATGTATTAGAATGGCATCAGGGGGTGGCCACATCAGCATTGAAAAGTGATAAACACCCCCCAAAAAGTGAAAGTCACTTGTCGGCACTGATGTGTCAGCCCTCTGTTGTCATTCTAATGTATCAGGAAAAGCAGATTTCCGTATCTAATCCCAGCCCTATTTCTTGTAATCAGCTAAAAAGAGTTATTGTCCTCTCAACATTTTTAAAGTTCACTTAGGCCCAGTCTGGTTGCCATGAATTGCATAGAAAAATAAAAAAAAAGGAAAAGAATAGAAAAAAAAAATACCACAAGAAAATGAAAGAAAATAATCATGAGAAATACGTTACAAAACCAGCTTTTCAAGGCAACCAGAGAGCTTAAAAATGATTTCTCAAGAAAATTTTGTCACGAGAAAACCTTTTCTAGGCAACCAGACTAGGCCTTAGCTTAAAGAGTCTTAATTTGAAGAAGATAACGTGAACATAAAAATCCACTCATCTTGTAAACCACACATTTAATAAGTTAAACAATATTAACATATAATATGTAAAGAGTTAAAAATCCACTCATCTTGTAAACCACACATTTAATAAGTTAAACAATATTAATATATAAAGAGTTTTAATTTTTTTTTTTTGTATACGTAACATGAGGACTGATGCATAATAATGCAATTTAATTTGCTGCACAAGGATCCAAAAAAATCTAACCTTCGATCGGTGACACTTGTATACACCTGTCGATACATAAAATTAGGCATGTATTCTTGTGGTTAGGAGAGACTGACATGTACCTCCCAAAAGTGAAAAGACCATTCAAAAAATGATTCATTATTTTTTGGGTAAGTGGCAGTCCCTTCTAGCCACAAGAATACTCAGGAGAGGATCCGAACTAGGGCAGGTCGGCAAATCAGTTACGTCGGGCACAGGTTGAGCTTGACCCGAATTGTTCTAAGCTGGATTTGGTACGACAACTTAGAGAGTGGTTAAAGTTGGAATGATATTAGGGCTGATACATCAGCGCAGAAAAAGTGAAATACACTTTTTAGGGGGATTTTTTCACTTTTTGGCACTGAATGTGTTGGCCCTGATGTCATTCCAACTTTAGCCACTCTCTAAGTTATCTACCCCAACTAATGCAAGTTTCTTTGAAAAGTAGTTGTCGGGCTAGAAATTAGGAGAATGATTGTCTGTATTTTCACAGACCTCTAAAGGCATGCCATTGCTTGACGCATAATGCAATTTTGAATTTAATGTCCTTTTTGGACTTTTTACCCCCAAAAACAACACATGGTAGTGTATAATTCATCATAGACAATACAGAGGCATTTTAATCACAGAACATTTTCTTCCATTTAGAAACTAGCAGAATTCACGCGCATATGTTTTTACAGTAAGTAGGAAATGTAGAGGAAAGTGGCTCCAAGAAAGAAAGCGAAGTTAAAATGGAAGGGCGGTCGCTTTTAGCAGTTTCCAATCTTTGCGTGTTCTTGCGTGTAAGGCTCTCAGCGACGTAAGCCTGGGTCCAAAACGTTATAAATAAGCCATGGGGGTTGCAGAGGGAAGGCTTGAAGGAGGCCACTACGCCATCTCCTCTTGCCCTCTTCTACTATCTTCCTACAGCTCTCCCCTTTTACCTTGACTGGACCGAAGTCTCTTGAACCCGGAACCCTAAACAGCATGGTCGGAGATTTCAACGCCGTCGCCGTCAAAACCAATACCCTTAAGTTTCTCTGCAGCTACGGCGGCAAGATTCTCCCCCGTTATACCGACGGCAAGCTCCGTTATGTTGGTGGACAGACCAGAGTCCTCGCCGTTGATCGATCCATCCGCTTTGCAGGTTCGTTCTTTGATTCCCGTTTATCTATTGTTTGTTTTTCGTATAAGTTTTGGAGGATTTAGAGTCTGATGTTTGGATTTGTACAGAGCTTTTGGTGAAACTGGGAGAGTTATGTGGATCTTCGGTGAGTTTGAGATGCCAGTTGCCGAACGAAGATATAGACGCCTTGGTATCGATCACCTCCGATGAGGATCTCGCTAATCTGATCGAGGAGTATGATCTGGCAAACATGAACGGAGATAAAGTGGCATCATCGGCTCATCCGGTAAAAATCAGAGCCTTTTTATGGCCGCCCAAATCCGTCAAAAAAATCTCTCCTCCGTCGTCTACCTCCAGTTTCGATGCTCCAGTGAAATCGTTCTACCATGTCTCCGGATCTCGTTCGATTCTTCCAGGCATGAAGGTCCACCGATGCGTCCATCATACCTGCTCGCCGGTGGGAGTTCCCTTCTGCTTCGAGAAATCCGCCGGCAACCTCCGTTACTATGGCTACCATGCAGAAGGAAACCCTAGGCGTATCTACCTTGTACACAGCGGGAATCACAGTCATTAAACCTTAATTCGATAAACGAAAACTCTTCGGCTCCGGAGGACCAAAAAACAAAAAGAAGAACAAAATTTATTTGATGTAAACTGAGTGTAAAGCACCGTTAAAAAAAGGATTTCACAGAGGCCATTAATGCATTTCAGCCCCAATTTTTGATTCAGCCCAATGTGATAGTTTCTCCTTCGTGCTTTGGATATGCCGCCATTTTTGTCTCAAGAGCATCTCTCTTCTTCATCTGCTCGCCGTTAGGGTTCCGTTAAGTGCCGTCCATTTTCTGCGTGTCCATATATGCCGCCGCCGTCGTCGTCGTCGTCGTCCTGTGTCATTCCCGTTATCTTTTTAGCTTCTCCGTGTTGTCTTACACGTGTCCGTCGTTCTTCTTAGGATGCGTCGTGTTACAGGTACGTGTCATATCTCTTTTCAATTTTATTCTTATCCCATTCTTTTCTCTGTTCGCAGGTTAATGAACTGGGGATCAAAGGATGCCTTCGCTTGAGGATCAGAAAAAGCAGCCTTAATAAAAATTGATTTTTTTTTTTCATGTGTTTAATTTGATTTATTGATTCGGTACCTCTTTTACCTGGTTGTGCTGATCTGTTTGAATGAACAATTTGCAGGTACCTGTCTTCGGAGAAGGCGTGGTCAAGCCATAGATGTCAAATACAAACTAAAAACAATAAAAGTTCAAACTTGATAATAGAATGGATTTAATTAAGAAACTGGCACGCTGAAAGAACAAATCTAGAAAAATAAAGAACAAACGGTGAAACAGAGGAAAAGGAGACAAGGAATGATTCTTCCCTTGCAGATAGAGATAGAGGAATTATAAACTTGGGATCTTATAATGGAAATTAAAAGTGAAGGATTGGGAGGAGGAGGAGATCGTCTGTAACTTTACCTGGAGTTGGGAAAAGTCCGATTAGAATAAAAAATTGATTGATTTTATTATTATTACTATTGCTGAGAAATGATTAGGTTCTTGGTGGTGGTGATGATGATGATGAAGAAAGAAATTGTAAGATTCTTTGATAGGAAAGAGTCTTTGGATTGGAGAGTGGTGGGCGTTTGAAAAGGTTCATGAGACTACCCACTTACATTTCACCACCTGCTTGACCTTGTGTTTTTTCTTTCAGAGGCAGAGTTGAAAGAGAAAGGGCCAAGATACCCGGGGAAATTTTCTAACATACAAGGCTCTTTCGTTGCTCTAGCAGGTTCCTAACAGTGGGACCAAGTAGTCCCACAAAGCCACTGACTTTGGCTAAGAATGGAGAATGGAGACATTGTAACAATATAAAAATCTTCACTTCTTTGATAAATGACGACCACACTGCAGAAGGTATTTTTCAATACAGAATATTCCGAGAATGAATTATTCTATTTTGAAAGGTTTGCACATATGACCACACAATTTTTGAAGAGTGAAGCTAACCAAGAGTCAAAGTCCATATGGCAACAGTGCTACCAAAATTAATCTTCCCTTTCAGACGTAATGAAAGGGCGTAAAGAATCTTTCCTATGTGAAGACGAAGACTACGTTATATTGCCCTTTCTAAGATAGTTACATTGATCGGGCAGATGAGAGCCCCGTCCATTACTTAATCAAATATTAGATATGAATTTATACATTTACGGATATTTATAAATAAGATCTGTATTGGTATTTTTTTATTTAAACTAATATCATATACAAATGCAAAAATATTCAAACACGCTTCTTGTCAGGAAATTAACGTTTTGAATGGTGAGACATATTTTGGGACTGAAAACATGGGGTGAGGAAAAAGAGTAGAGATGCATAGGACTATAAGGCTTCGTTTATTTAGAGGCAAAGGTGTGGGAAAGTGTACTACTGTCGGGGAAATGAAACTCTCTCTTTTGTTTACACACTTATAAATTATTTTGTTGTATTTTCTTGTAAAATGGAAGTAAGTATGAGAAAGAAAAGTAAAAGATAATTTTTCCACACTTTGTTGTCTTCTGCTTGGAATGTATTAAAACAAAAAAAAAAAAATGATTACTTTTCAATTTTTCCACAAATTTGTTTGTTTGTTATATGTTGAAAAGCAAAAAAATAATAATAATAACTTAACAAAATCGCCTTGAAAAACTTTCCCACTTTTTGCCAACACCATTATAAATTATTTTGTTGTTTTTTGTTTATTTTTTATTTTTTATTTTTTTGTTGCCAAGCGGAAGTAAAGTGAGAAACAATTTTTTTCAAACTTTATTATCTTTTGCTTGCAATCCGATGTGCATTGACACATAAAATTATGACTTTTTCCATACTTTACCACACCACTTTTGTCCATTATGGCATACCATCTTTCTTATTGGAGGACATCTAAACAGATATAGCATTAGTAACAACAATAAGAAGAGCAGAGATCATAACACCCCTAAGAAGAACATGTTGAAGATGATGAAAGGACTTAATAACTATAAAGATGATAGTTGATCAGTGGAGTTCAACCAGAGAAGGGAATTGGCTATTGGGGAGGGGGGGTTAGTTAAGGGTTTGGTATTAATATATGGATATATTATTCTATGTATTTAGTTCTATTCTTTTAATGTATATCATCTTATTATATAACATTAATTTAGAATAATAATTATGTGTGTGTGTATAAACAAATATGATTATTTAGCCAGAATGGGTGTACATGTATCCATTTTCGGTTCGTTTATAAATGAATATTAGTTAAATGAGACAAATATTTATACAAATCAGATATAGATATATTTACCTTAAGTGGATTGAATATGAATCGGATAGTTTTACCCAAAAAAAAAAAAAAGAATACGAACTAGATAGGTGGCGTGGATTTGGTGTGCAACCTTAATGAACACCTAACGTCCACCCATATGCAAGGGTGGACGCATGGCGTCAAAAAGGTGATTTACACTTGTTTTGAGGTGTGATTTTCACTTTTTGACACCATGTGTCCACCCATGCATATGGGCAAACCTTCGGTGTTCAAGGGGGCACACCAAATCGGGGACTAACAAAGAGTATGGATTAATTCTTGAGCAATGAGGGTGTATTCATGAAGAAGCGACCTTCTATATAGATGAGTCCCGATCCTCTACAATTCAACGAGTGCGGTGGGCATACAGTGTCCTTCAGCGCTTGCCATGTCACCATAACAAGCGAGCATGTCTCCCAAACAAGCGGACATGGCAAGCACTGAATGGCACCACTCATTTTAGTTGTAGAGGATCTAAACCCTCTACAAATGCATTTTGATGTGGATAGATAAACCAACCAGAATAGAGATAATTTTATTGGCCATATAACATAGACTAATATGTATCAACAAACTATAAATATTTCGCGAAAAAGGTAGGAAGACCCCATCTGGATCTCTTTCCATAGATCCATATTTAGGAATTGGACATGTGAATTAACATGTTTCGGTTTACCAAAAAATAAGAACTAACATGTTTCCTAGATGGGAGCAAAAAAACAAGAAAAGGGGAAAAACTGAAGAATCAGTTCTCTCTACAGGCGGGAGAATCATCCATAGAAGATAGAAAACCATTACAAAGACTGGGTGTAAATAATAAACTGGTGATTGTTCAGGGGTAGTTAACTGGAAGCTGCCCCTCTTACATCAGTTTCAGTTTGATGCCTACCCAACAACAACAATAAAGTCCTATCCATAACTACTTGGGGATAAAGTTAGAAGCCTACTGAATTGTAACATCGATCATGTGGGATGAGAGTTAATGAAGCAGGTGCTGCCAGGACACCCAATAATGTTCAGACAAGTATCTCTAATAT
Source organism: Platanus orientalis (assembly GCA_025762735.1). Lineage (NCBI taxonomy): Eukaryota > Viridiplantae > Streptophyta > Magnoliopsida > Proteales > Platanaceae > Platanus > Platanus orientalis. The sequence goes on along the minus strand of JAOXJP010016567.1, from coordinate 3,521 downwards.
GGCCGATATAATTCGGGTTGTCTCTTTCCAAGGCTACATCAACTGGGTTCACATCAACTCTACCTCCACATGCACTGTCAGCCATTACAACTATCTCCACCTATCATCAGAGACTGATGTCCTTTCATGGTTCTCTGGATCGACAGAGGAGCCATAACCTTATTTAATGGTGGCTAAAAGGGCAAGACAGAGGGATCAGACAAAACAAGATGATAACTGATGCCTCAGTCTCAACTGCCATCTAAAGATGCTAAATAAATTATTTAGTTTAAAAGCATAGAGTACTATTGTCAAGTAGTAAGGTGGTCCAAACAGAAATCTCTACATGCTATCCAGAGAACATGAGTTTCGTTCTGAATGCTATGCTTTTGTGCTGATTGATCAAGTCATCCATATTAGCAAAACAATGTGGTATGTTCTTCTGCGGTGATAGACTGATCTATGTAATGTGTTATTACCCTGGATTTAATGAGTTGGGTTGTAGATGAAACATGGAAAGGAATTGAGATGATAGAAAATCTCCGATACACCTCATTGGAATATAAAAGATGAGGGAAAGTATCCTTTCTCAAGTATAATGTTCATTGTAATGATGTTAGACCGATGCACTTATAACATGTCTCAGTTATTAGGAACCTGTAGATATATTGTTACTAATTTTATCAGGTAAGACATTGTTAAAAACTTGAATCTGAAAGCTACTGCATATCACATTATACAACCATTGCATTTTGAGAAACAAGTTAAAAACAAGGGGCACTGCAGTACAAAAATCGATGAAACATAGACAAAGGACAAATTCAAGAAGGGACTTCTGTGAAACATTTTGGCAGGTCACAGTCTACACATTAAAATTCTCTCATGGATCTCCAAACCAAGCAGTAATATACTGATTAAATGCTGACAAAACAGCATGGAAAATGTCAAACCCAATTCAGAACCTATGTCAAATCTTAACACCATTCCCTGAGTTGCATAGTAATACTCTTCACATTATCTCTAAAAAAAATATATGTTTATGCTATAGGTGTACACAATGCACAAGGTATGATCTTATTCAGAAGTTATGTCCAAGGTATTACGTACAAGATCTGAAGGGTACTCTGCTCTCTGGGCTTACAAAGTTATTGAGCAAATGTCGATTGAACCTTTTGCTAGTACGAGGTACAGATGAAGGCTAATCCAAGCAAAATGTGAATATTGTGGAACCATTTGAGACCTTTTTTGTTGAGATTTGAATGCCCAGAATTAAACTTTCAGTTACAGATCCATAATTTACTTACTATTTGCTGGGAATAATATAAGTGATGCCAGCAAGAAATGGCAATTAGATGTTATAGTCCAAGTTTTTCAATGTCAGATACCAGTAAACTTGCCCACTTTTATGTCATATTTAAATTAGAAAAGCTGGAATTAAAGTTAGAGGAATGGTGAAGTCCAAGCAAAACAATTGGTGAAATACCTCTCAAATTATATAGCAAGAGGCAAATTATTGTTTACTCCCCCCCTTCTTGTAAGTAAGCAGAGATTGACCCATGACTACAAGGTTGTGACATGGGGCATCAATACGGAGAACAAAAAACAATGGGTTTGTTTTTAGGCAGGACAACCTGGTAGAAGGCTGTTCACCTGCGGGGAGCCAAAAGAAACTAGGAAGATCAAGGCTCAAACAAGTATTTAGGTTCCAAACTCAGGGTATTGAAGCTTAAAATAGGCTGAGATAATAGGGCAATAAAGCGTACTGAGTATGGGCTGTAATTGGGGTAACTAGACTCAATCACAGGGTCAAGGATTGCTGATTTTTCAAGTAGCTATATGGCTGAAATCTGGGCAGAATAAAAGTTCTGTTTTGGCAGAAAAGGGTTGGTAAAACAGCAGGATCAGAATTAAGGTAAACCAGAGGGAATTCGTAGGGTGAAGAAAGTTATTGGCGTACAGAATCGGAACTGTAAACGGGATTTTTTTTTTTTTTTTTGAATGATGTAACAAGGACTGATTTTCAGGGCTTGAACAGAGGATTTAGAGGGGCTGGTCTGTAGGAGTTCTAGTACTGATTTTTGAAAGTGTTGTCCTCAATCTCTTAAGGGCAGGAACATAAATTTTGAAAATCTTTTTAAAATCCGTTAAACATTTTTTTATAATTAAATCTACAAGCACCGGACAACTAGAAAAAAAGTTGATGGATCAAAGACGCATCCGGAAAGTTACAACTGAATCTTGAGGTAAGAAAAACAAATGGAACTGAGAATTACTAGACTATTAAGTATAATTATCTTCCAAGGCTCGCAATGATCCGCAAGCGACATGGTAACGGGTTAATGCATAGAAGTGTTGATTCCAGATGAAGAAAACCATTTACTTGATATTACGCTTTATTACTGCAGTATCCATTCTTACTTACCAAGTGAGCAAGATTGAGTTGATATATATATATATATATATATATATATGTGTGTGTGTGTGTGTGTGTGTGTGTGTGTGTGTGTGTGTGTGTGTGTGTGAAGCATTTTAAAACAATTGTTTATATTATTGGTTTAATTGCTTTAAGACGTTGAAACTTAAATTATATTAAATATTAAGAATAAATCATTCATACGTTGGAGAATAGATACCCCCAACCGTTGGATGATGAGGCTTGCATTCATTAATTTAAAAGTGGGTTAAGTGTTGGGTTTAGGTATGCTTTTTACAAAAAAAAATTAGAATGGTTTTGGTGAGGCTTATCATTTATTTCGTGTTAACGAAAAATTCTGCAATGTGTTGTTTTTCTCTTTCTCTGAGCATTGTGTGAAAGTAGTATTGGGCTTTATTATGTAAGTGCAAGCAAAGTACACAGAAAATACTATGGGTTCGATTATATTATAGGGACTTGATCGTTTGAACCTTGTTGCAATAAGAGGGGATGATTAAAGTCTTGAAAAAAGCAACCATTATACCACGCCTTTGAGCATAAACGATCCTTACAATCCTCTCAACTTTCCCTCGATACTATGTTCTGGTTTCCAAATTTTAGTCATTGGGAATGCCAATAACATCTGATTTTTCTTTGTGCTCCTACGAATTCTATTGTAAATGAATTATCTCTGTGTGTGTGTGTTTAAAAGTGGGTGGCGTGAGTGGAGATTATAAGTATGGACGATCACATTTTGTAATGGCTACTAACCAACTGAAATATTTTAAATTTGTTTTTTGTCATCTCAGTTTGAGCATGAAGATACAGGTGAAGGATGAATCATAGTCTAATGAGAGAGCTTGTAATGAGCTCCTGGAATCCAGCCATTATTAGATTTGATTTTTGAATATACCAGTCCCCCAAAATCAAAAGCTTACGAGACTATGTTTTGAAAGAGTGTATATAAACAAAAAATCGAACTTTAGAGTGGCATAAGAAGTTAGGGGAAAAATATCCTATCTATCTTTTTATTAACTTTACGTTCTTAATTATTTTAGAATTTCAGATACAGAAGAAATTTCGGTAAGCTCACCCCCCCCCCCAAAAAAAAAAGTATATATATATATAT